>JARHVA010003385.1:1510000-1715000 GCA_037957365.1 Torreya grandis | reverse complement strand
TCCTAGTTGAATTACCCATTTGTAATTGATGAATATTTAAAAAAAAGAAATTCAAAAAAATCAAAATATCCTAACCTTTGATCATTGCCTCTATGAGTTGTCAAGCTCTTTGAAAATATTCTAAAATATCTAATTTGAGATCCATGCCTATTAATTAAAAATCATAATTATTTAACAACTATTAACTCAAATAGAGTTAGTTTTAACTCACCTATGTTTAGTTTGAACCCATTCCAAGCTTAAACTCAACCTTGACTCACCTTAGGTGAGAGTTAATTCTTAAGTATATAAATAAAAGGCCATACCTCTTCATTTCTAAGCTTGGATATTTTAGAGTTATGATTTAGGATTTTCTATATAGAACTCATGGAAGTAGTGTTACCATGACCAAATCTTAAGCCAAGAAATCACAAGCCAAGGTGATAAGGAGAGAAGGATCCAAACAACCTCAATTGATGAATACTTCTTGATGCACAAGCCGAGCAAGACATTCAACTAAGCCATTTGGAGTTCTTAAGGAAGGTAAAAGAGATATGTCTTTTATGTTTTTGTTATGTTTTCATTTAGTTTTGTTACTAATCTCTCCCTAGTGTCTAGTCTAGAGGAGTTAGGAATTTAGTGTGTTCATTTAATTGGTTTTATGATACTAACACAAGACTAACCTCCCTTCTATGTCAAATTCCTAGTTCACATGTTGGCATGCCCAGTGGAACCTAAGAGCATCCCATATAACCAAGGAGAATGATATGCTACTTTTATTTTTTCTAATTGATGATTATTCAAGTTTTTAATTCATTTTTCATAAATTTATATTTTTTAGCAACTCACAAGTTGCAGGTATTTATTTCACAATTTGACAAATACCAATGTCAATTCTCCCAGACTAGTGTTGATTACCAGAACCAACATCAGTCCTTGTGTGAAAATAAGAGCACAACAAAAACATGATTAATAAGGGTTTTTATTGAGTTTTTTTATCTTTTATCTTATGTCTAAAAACTTGCATATTGTTTATTTGACCATTTCCTTACAAAGTCTAGTGATAATTTTTGGTTTTAAGCTCATGTTACTAAGAATCTTTTTGTGAAAAACAACCTATGTCTTTCTATGTTGTTTGTAGAAAATGTCATTAATATTCTTGATCAATGTATATCTCTATGTATAGACATTGGTCCCTATGTGGATTGACTAACATCTATTCTTGCATGGATCGATGTCGATCTCTATGAGATAAAAGATAGGAAACCCAAGAGTTAAATCATAAATATTGTTTTCACATTTACTTTTGGGATTCTAAGTAGGTAAACCCTCTAACAAATTATAGGTCTTGAGGTGGAAAAATTCAATTTTGAACATGATTAAATCTTTCACACTTTGTCTTTGGTGTTTAAAATTAACTTAGGTATTTTTCATGCCTTAGTTTTTGAAATTTTTTTTCAAGTTTTTCCAACAAACTTATGCCAAGGGGATAATATTTCAAAACATACTTTGTTTTGGTGCACTAAAATGAACTTTCATATTTAGTTACATACTCCTAAGAGTTGTTCATTTTATGCTTATTTGTTAAAAGTTATTTGTTTCTAGTAAACCAAGTGATGTGTGTATGCTCTCCCCCATCCCCTTTAGGGAAAGTGGGTTACCAAAAGTGCTCATTTTTTACCTTTGATACTTTAGTCTACAAGAATGAAAATAAACTCACTAATTCCCTCCCCAAATTCGTATGGTTTGGGTGACCCCAAAATGACCATAAATTCTTTTCACTTGTCTTTATTTTCATGTATTTTGGCTTGTGAGCGAGAGTTCATCACCTCCTCATAAGTTCTCTAGGGAAGCACTGACTTGAGAATTCATCTCTCAACATCATTTTAACCCCAATCCATGGTTAGGTATATAAATTGAGTTGGTAGTTTGAGCTATTAAACTAACTTCATTAATGAATGTTACCCTCAAAATGTATGATCAATTTAGACATTGTAATACACTAAGTGACAAATGTAGTGGTTATGAAAAGGGAAATACCTTTTCACAACAAGCTAGTTAATGTAAATCTAATTGACATGAACATCTCTAGTGTTATACACACTTGGGACCATATATAAACATGTGAAAATTGATAGATTAGAATAACCTCATTTTCTATAAACACACTATTGATGCAAGGTGAGTAGCTCAAAATTCCATGTCATAGTACAAACTCTTGAGTGAAGAGGGGGCTTAAAAACCCTAATTTTCATGCACTTTTACTTTTTATATTAACAAGTAAAATCCTATCAAGAGAGAATATATTAATAGAATTCAATACTATTATGCAACCTTGTTACTTTTAGGATTTTAGGACGTTACACTTAAGTGTTTGTGTCATTTTATCCTTTCTTGCATGGTTTTGAGTCTAAACTATTTATCTATATTACCATGTAAAAATGAGTCTTGTTTATACATCACTCCTTTATTTTATGAGGAATTAATCTACCCATTTAACACCATACCTTTGCCTTAGTCTTTTGATAAATCTTGTTTGTGTGTCACTTTATTGAAAAGGGTGTCGTTAGGTTGCCCAATTCATTTTTAATATTGTGCCTTTAAGTCTTGAAACAAACCATTAATGATATATTTAGAGTGTGATAACATCATTACACTTCTAAAAATAATTTAAAATACTTGTTTAACTTGTGTCCAAATTTCCATTTTATAAACCAAAACCCCATGTGCCTTTTGGATATATACATAGTGTCATTATGATGTTCACTCTTGTATATCTTATTGTTTGTTCAAAGAAGCCTAATTTTCCAAATTGATATTTTAATTAACCTTGATAAGTTCAAATATAAACATTGATTTATTTATGCATATGCCTTATGTAATTTTGGCCTCGACATTGATATTTATCTTTTGGGTTGTGTAGCTTAGGTTAATTCTTTATTCAATTTGAAAACTATTATTTATGCCTAGATTTGGGGAAGTGGTCTCTTTTCCATATGCCTAGATTTTCATGCCTTATATTAGTTGACCAAGTTCATGTTTAAATTATAATTTATAGTTTATGCCAAAGTGTTTCATATTTGTTATATTAAAATCTCATACCTTCTTTTGTTTAAATTATAGCTTTTGTGCCTTTTCTAAAAGACATAACACATGCCTATTTTGAGCCTAGCTTTTGCACCTTCTCTGAAAGACCTAAAAACTTTTATTTTCTTTAAATTAGAATTGTTTGAAATAATTTGAACATATATTTTATCATTCTAGTCTTTTTCATCCACTTGACCTTTTTGTGTTAGACATTTGATGTTAGACTATTTTGTGTCAAGTTTTAGCATAAAACTTTTTGGAGATACAACTCTACTTTTTGACCAAGTTAGACCAAGTTTAGCCCATTTGTCCTTTGGACATTTCTTATAAGAGTTTATATAGCTCTATGCCTTTATTTTAAAATATTCATCATTGATTTGGAAGTGTCTTATTATAATCATAGTGGAGCCATGTATAATCTAGGATATGATAATGTGGTCCAACAAGATGACTTTATTCAAGACCTCTATGGTGATGATGTATTTTTTGATATGGATCCTTATTCACCTTACAATTCTCAATCTAGGGAATAAATCCAAGATCCTCTAGTTCACTATTTGGTCAACATGCCCCCATACTCAGAGCAGGACCAAAAAAGATAGTATAGTACCTAGCTAGTGTACCATTTATTGTAGACCAAGTTCAACAAAAATAATAATACATTAAGATGACATCGATATACAACCCCTCTTTATTTTATTATCACTTACTTGAAAATAAGGACAAAATTTTAATCAAATCCACAAAGGTAGGGTCCAAGTCTCAAATAGACTTCTCCTATGAAAATTTGAATAGTCTAATTAGAGTACCTTCAACTATGCCTTATAACAAAACCAATGAACAAGATTATTATAACAATCCTCAAGATCTCATGTTGATGTTGTACCAAGATCCACATATACTTATCATAGGAAAAGGACTAATAGAGGGTCACCTTATAATTATGCAGATAGCATACCATACATATTTGAATTCAGTGTGTATAACTTCAATAACATGGCCATGTCAAATGCTCCCTTTATCGAGTTAGCTCCTTCAACAAGAGTATTAATTGAATTGATAAGACAAGATAATTTAGGTATAAACCCATTCACATAAATCACTCTAATTGGAAACATGTTCAATACCCCAACTATCGAAGAAGTGTCTATTACTTCTATGTAGATAAATGTGCCAAACATAGTGGATAATAGGTAAGTGTCATCTAATCCAGGCTAAAGTGGTTTTACTATACAAATAATTATTCCATAATAAGTTAATTTAGTTAACACCGCAAGTGGTTCATAACAATATGTGGAAGGAACTTCTATGTCCCAACCCCAATAAGTTACCTCTAAACCTCAACTAATTACTTTGTCAAACATGTAATTATAAGGATTAAGTAGCCAAAGCAACAACTAATGCCTTGCCTCAACAAATAGTGCCTTGCCTCAACAAAACATGATGAATGTTACTCCACCATAATAGGTGATGTCTAAAATTCCATAACAACACACACATTATAGTATACCAACACATTATAGATCAAATATCTTGCCAACTCAATTGGGGAAACTAATGTTCCACCTCATTAGGTAGTGATAAATGCCTCAATAGTCATATACTAGCATGCCTTCACAAACATTGTCTAATCAATAATATATGTTTATTGGTTAGATACAAATGCTAAACACTCTACAAGTGTCTACTTCACAACAAGTATTTATGCAACCAAGATTTACTACTATTTAACAAGTGTCAATTAGGAAATAATTTCCTTTCATTTTAAACATGCAATAAATCCAATGATGTGGCCTTATTTCACAACAAGTTCCCCTTATTCAACTAGGTTTGAATAGTTGACATTAAGTCCCTACTCAATTGAAATAGGAAAAATACTTCACTCAGAGCCATATCCTTCCATCTCAACCATAATTCCCTCAAAACTAAACCTATATATCAAATTTGAATTAGAATATCTCACCTTAATGCATGTAGTTTCAACAAGCTCATCCCAATCTTTGGATGCATATTCCTAGTTAGTTCCCTATCCAAACCAACATTCCATATCAAACCATGCCTCCATTATAACCCATTAAAGGAAATATACCTTTGATCACCCAACCTCCACCTCAGGCCAATGTTCCATCTAGTTTCTTGGCATAAGAACTACATCAAATAAAGGATGAAATTTCCACCATTTAAACCAAGAAACATACCAAGAATTTTAAGTTGGATGACATGTGTTCCTACTCATTCAACATGAAGTATCTATAGATACCATTTCTTCCAAGGTATGAACCACTAAATTTTAACAAATATAGGGGTAAAGGAGAGCCTAATGCCAATTTAACCAAATTCTTTATTGCTTTTTATCCAGTGTCTTATAGTGATATATACCTTCTACCTTTTTTTCTTTAGATTTTAGCAAGATAGGCTTTGGAGTAGTTTATAAAATTGCCTAAGAAATTAGTATCTAATTTTGATAACCTTTTAGACAAATTTGTACAACATTTATCCTACAATGTCAAACATGAGATTTTATTGGTAGATTTAACTCAAGCCAAAAAAAATCTAGTGAAAGTTTTGCAAGATATCTACATTGATGGAGAGCTCTTTCCAGCTAATTCACTCACATCCTACCAGATAAGTAATTAATCGATGTGTTTACCAAAACTTTGCACAGTGAGATATCTTACCTTCTAGAGCTATAGTGTGCACACACTTTTAAATAAATAATTGACAAAGGTTTGTTAATCAAGAAGGCCCTTATTAATAAATGGATTATAAATCTCACCTCAATAAATTAAAATTAGAATCAAAACCAAGGAAATTGCCAAAATGAGAACCAAACCCAAGGCCAAGCACAAGCATTGGCACCAACCTAGGCTAGTAATTATGAAAAAACCAAGTAGTTTAACTATAATAAAAAATTTGTTATAAATGGAGTAGCTAAGTCATATCATATCTAAATGGTGAAAACACCATCTACTCAACCAATGCCACACATGTAAATTACTCCTTTCCAACAACCAATTCATCAAGCACAACCTTTGTATCAACCCAAACCATCTCAATAAATGTAGTAACCTTTACTTTTGCAAACCCTTCCTCCAAACAGAACTATGCCTAATCATCACATCTTTAGAAACCTTAGAGAACTAATTAAATTCATGTTTCATAAGTTAGCCATTTCTAGTCTAATTAGGTGGCCTATTCTGAAGCACTATCTTGAGGGCATTCCTTATTGAGACTAGTACTGATAAAATGAGTTATGTGAGTATCATCAAGTTAATGCACATAATCTACATCATTATGTGTAAATAAAAAATCTCATTTAAAATACGTTGGAAAATGGGGAGATAAAATTGGATAATAAAGCATCTACATCTAATCAAAACTTTGGTATTAATCAAAACCCTTTCCACAACATAATAATAATAACAAAAAAGGCTAGATAAATAGCAACAACATTAATTTAAGTAGCAACAATTACAATGTCAACTAAATAGATAGAACCAAGGCTAGGATGATACCAATAACCAACAGACTTACCACATAGTTACACATGAATACAACAAAGTTTTAGGTCATATTTTAGTGGGTTTCATTTCCACCATCTCCATTGATCCAAGACCAAATTATAACCAAATAGGACCATTGCTAACCAATTACAACCAACCAACCTATGATAATGATCCTTCCTTGACTTGGGACTGCATATAGGCATACCATAAAGTAAGGATTACTAATTTTGAACCCTATACTAATAATTTATCATTGCCTTATGAACACATGCAAGTGCACCAAAAATTGAGAGTTATCTTATCTGGACCCTCACCACCATCATTTGCTAGCAACCATGGCCTTGTCTCTAATTCCAATTATGCAATCATAACTTAGTGGTCAAATATTACCATCTTAAGCCCATAACCATCTACCACTTTACCCATACAATCCATCATTTTGGATAAGAACAAGCCATATACTAAAGTGTTTGAAAATACATTTAATGTTATGCAACAAATTTATAAGATTCTTACACAAATTTCCATTTGGATTTGTTGCATACATCTACCATACACAAGAAC
Organism: Torreya grandis; assembly: GCA_037957365.1. Classification (NCBI taxonomy): domain Eukaryota; kingdom Viridiplantae; phylum Streptophyta; class Pinopsida; order Cupressales; family Taxaceae; genus Torreya; species Torreya grandis. Next base: position 1,707,864 of record JARHVA010003385.1, on the reverse strand, counting down.
ATCTTAATAGAGTTCCTAGGCCAATCACAAGTTCCCAATGACATATCCCCAAATAAATTCCAAGATTTTATTAGACATCTAGCCCCAAGCTAATAATTAACTTTTAATCAAAGTTATATGTCATAAATTGACCCTTTCCATAATAATTTATTTTACACTGAATTTGTCATAACATAGTACAAAGTGAAATGTGTCCTCATAGATAATGGATTAGGACTAAATATTGTGTCTCTAAAACTTAGCAAACATATCTGATATATTATAGTCAGTCTTCAACTAAAAATGATCACTATCAAGGCCTATGACAATAAGGATTGTGAATCATAAGGCACCATCATTTTTTTTTATATCATTGGACCTTTGACCCAAAATATACTATGACATGTGTTAGACCTAGACCTATCATATAATTTTCTTTTGGGTAGAACTTAGATAAATGAAAGTTTTACAGTCCATTCAACATTGCACTAGTGTCTCAAGTTCTCTCATTCAAGTATGGAGGTCACCATACGTAGATATTTGTATCCTTACAAACATTTTAAGCATTTGAAAGCTAAGTACGAAATCTATAACTGCCATTTTGGCTTGGATTTGATTCCCAAAAAATACAAGGGGAATAAAATTCGTATTGATTTACCAGAGCCTAATTGGGTATACCTTGATACCCTTGATTCATCTTCCCATATGCCACTTCTTTAAATGTCTAATCACTTTACCATCACAGCTAATGGCCTCGGATAATATTTGACCCATGATACATTTCACATTGCCAAGATTCCACAAAACTCCAAGTCTTTTGGAAGACCTAAAGTTAAGCCACCTTGCATGGAATGGAAATATAAGGGAAAAGGAAAATTTCATATTCTAGCTCCTATTATTTTTACACTAGCCATTGGACAAGAATAGGACCCACTTGCAAATGATGAATCATATTTATACAATGACAAACTAGACGACTATTATAAAAATTCCAAATTACCCATACCTAACAAGATCATGGAGAATCATGCCTAACAAGGAGGAGGACTTGGTCTAAATCAATAGGGTCCACTTTATCTAACCTCCATTACTTAGTATAAAGGAACCTATGGTCTCAGAAGTAAACCACTTGGGGGTGACCCCATATATATTATCCATGTTCCAATGCTAATGACTAGTGATGATGATGCTGAAAACAAATAAATCTCCACTCATAACCTTTATGAAGACTTGGTCAATACCAATTTATTTGACACCCATACCATTTGTATGCTTGCCTCCATTAACTAACACAATCCACTTCCTTTATATCACCCTCAACTTATATCTTGGGACCAATAAGAATCCATAGTGCCTATAGATGAGTTTGATAATGGTGAGGCCTTTTGCAATTTTCTAGGCCTAAGAAATAATGTTCTATTGGGAGACCACAAATAAGGGTTCTCAATCAAACTAGATCCTATAGTATATTTTGGATAATGGTTAAACACCCCTATCCATAAACATATAAATAAAACATTGAGGTGCCAAAGTGAAAACCTCTTTGAGGCACTTTTGAACTAGGGTAAAAGTAAAGAGAAATTCCATTCATTTGGTGAAAACCTTTTTAAGGCACCATTAGATGGGGGTGTTCACCCTTCCTCAAACATATCTCAGGATACCACCAATGATGAACTTACTTTTGGGTCCAAGTTTAATTATAAATAATATCATGCCTTTGATCGAATCATTCAAGAGTTTGTAATAGTGTTTGTAACATGGCCATACTTACCATTGGGAGATTCTAATTCATCTTTCCTAGGAGAACTTGAAGATCCAATCCAAATAGAGGACTTTATCATTATAGACCAATTCAAATCATTTCCAACCATTCTGGAAGATGGTTTAACTCTAATTATAAAATACACTATAGAAGTCCAATTCAAGCTCTAAATAACTTGAAATGAATCAAATTAGGTGCATCCCTCACTAAGTAAGAACATGACATATTTACAACTCTTTTGAGGGAACTTATTGATATATTTTTTGGGCCTATTTAGAGATGTTAGGTTTGGATCCCACCTTGATTATACACCATCTTATTGTACATCTTGATGCCAAGCTTGTGAAGTAGAAATTGTGCAAGATATATCCTCACATTTTTTCATTAGTAAAGAAAGAGTTAGAAAAAATATTATAGGTGAGTATTCAATTGATAGAATACTCAGAGTGGATTTTAAATTTTGTGTTAGTTAGTAAGAAGCTAGAAATAGTCAAAATCTTTATTGATTTCAGATATATAAATAAGGCCCACCCCAAATATGACTTTCTTCTACCAAATATTGACATAATAGTTGACTCTAAAACTAGGTACTAAATGATTTCACTGATGGATGGAGTTTTAAGATACAACCAGATCAATATTTCACCAAAATGACAACATAAAATAGCATTCATCACTCTATGGGTAACATTTTGTTATTGACTTATGTCATTTTGTCTCAAGAATGTTGGGGCCACATACCAAAGAGCCATGACCATCATATTTCATAATATGATGCATGACATTATCAAAGACTATGTTAACAACATAATGGGTATATAAAAGACTAGGATTTGATCATCCAAAAACATTACAAATAACATTTAAGAGATTGACTAAATACAAAGTTTGAATCAATCCTAAGATGTGTAATTTTAGAGTTACTTCAAGAAAATTTATTGGCTTCATTGCATCTCATATAGGCATTGAAGTTGATCCAACAAAAATGTAAGCCATTATCAAGATGCCATTACCTTCCAATTTGAAGCAGCTCCATAATTTGTAGGGCAAGATTCAATCTATTAGATGCTTCATTTCTTAGTTGGAAAAAAAATGCCATCCATTTACACACTTATTAAATAAAAGTGTCACATTTTATTGGGATGACAAATTCTAGAAATATTTTCAATGTTTAAAGGACTATCTTGCCAATCCATCTATTTTATTTCCACCTATGCTAGGAAATCCATTCCTACTATACCTATCAGCCATAGATAAAGCCCTAGGGGCACTTCTAGCTTAGTATGATTATAATGGAAAAGAACATGTCATGTATTAATAAGTCATATACTAGTTGCATATGAACACAATTATATGCCCATTGAAAAAACCTATTTAGCTATGGTATTTGTAGCTCAAAAACTATGACATTATATGTTAAACAACAAGACCATAGTTATTTTAAAAGTAGATTTTCTAAAGTATCTACTATCCAAAATAGCTTTACAAGGTGGTATGGCCAAATGGATCATGCTTCTGAGTAATTTAGAGATAGAATACATCAAATAGAAGGCCATCAAGGGATAAGTGTTTAAAATTAGATTATTTAATCTCTCCTTACAAATATAGAACCTCTAATTTTTTAGTTTCTAGATATTTTATTATAACCATCATTGAAACACCTCTTGCAGATTAGTATTGGAATCTATATTTTGATGGATCATTCATAACACATGGATCTAGAGTAGGCCTATTATTTATTACACCATAGGGGGATATTATCCCTAAATAATTACATATCATATTTCCTCATACTAACAACATGAATGAATATGAAGCACTCGTTGTAGGTCTTCATCACCTACTTTATAATAGAATATTCCACATCTCAAGGTTTATGGTGATTCTCAGTTAATCATTAATAAGTTTACAAACCACTTTCAGACCAAAAATGACAAGCTTGCCATACAAGGCCATGGTTAATACTCTCAAAAAATAGATTTCTAATGTATAATTTTAACACATACCAAGGGTTAGTAATAAAATAGTGGATGACATGGCCATAATTGGCTCTTTAATTTGTCATACTAACAAGGAAAAAAAATATGAATTCCTCATTGAAAATCTTCTAGTACCAACTTATGAACCTTCAACCATCACCATGATTTGTGATATTGTGGTCCTAGCTCTATATGGTATTTATACCTTTATACCTACCTTAATGACCATATTATGGCACTAGACATATCCTACAAATATTAAAATGCCTTTACCCACCAAGCCACATAATATACCTTACTTGGACCAACCCTTTAATATCATATCTTTGATGGAAATTTACTTCATTATTTAACTTTACCAAAATCAAAATTAGTTTTATAACATATTCATGAAAGAGTGTGGATCCCACACCATTGGGGTTGTCCTATCCAAATAACTCTTGCGTATTGGGTATTATTAGCTAATTATGGATGCAAATGTAGTTTCTTATATCAAAAGGTCTGAAAATTGTCAATGGCATGCCAATATGATTCATACCCCAACCAAAACATTGAAACCAATGCTTATACCATGGCCATTTACAACATGGGGCCTTGATCTCATTATGACTATTGACCCAACCTTGTATGATGGCCATAAACACATCCTTACTACTATTGAATATTTCACTAAGTGGGTTGAATTTATACCCTTCAATTACATGATTGGAAAACTAATTTTCCAAATTCATTTTCAACCATCTCATCTATTTCTATGGTATCTCATTTGACATTATATCTAATAATGGTAGACCATTTAAAAACAAGGATGTTAAATGACTATGTGTCAATTATAACATTACCCACCATTTTTATACCACATATTACTCTCAATGTAATGGTGAAGTAGAAGCATCCAACAAAACCGTTGTCAATATCCTTAAAAATATTGTTACTAATGTTAGTCATGATTGGAATGTCCAAATATTCTATGCCCTCTAGGCATACCACACTAATTAAAGTACCCCAATAGGATCCACTCCATATTCCCTAGTTTATGGCACTGAGACTATTCTTCCCATTAAGGTTGAGTTGCCTTCTTTGCACATATTTTTGAAAAATGTTATAGATGATGAAGCTTATTAAGTAGCTCACCTAAAATATTTAGAGGTACATGATGAGAAATGCATGGTTGTAGTTAATAATATGCAAGCATACCAAAACTGACTCTATGACCATTATAATCGATGGGTCAATTATAGGGGATTTAAACTTGGTGATCTTGTCCTTAAATAAAACCAATAAAATACCATGGCTGAGAAGAAGAACAAGGGAAAGTTCAAACCCAATTGGATAGGCCCATATATCATTGTTGTAAATTATGGCTCTAGAACATACATGATCACTACACCAGATGGGGATGAACTTGATGATCCAATGATCATTAGACACCTCAAGTGTTACTTCACTTAAGAGACTTGAAATATTATTTATGAGGCCCATTTTCATTGTACCATAATATCAACATTATTCTTTATACTATATCATTCTAATATATACCATTCTACCATATCTTTCCTATCGACCAGAGTTATTTTTACTCTCTTTACAAAACCCATGTGACCTTGGTTCCATTCAACTAATTCCATAGACACTTTCAACAAGAAGATTATGATCAAGTTTTAGTAGTTAATTTAGCATTATAGATAGAGGTTGTATTTTGGAGTAGTATGATAGTGGTTTGGTAGTTACATTATTCATTCCTTATTTCATTCCATTCACGTATTACTAATTATAACCACCTTTGGGAAAATTAGAGTACCACAGTCATGCTACTAATTATAACCACTTATGGGAAAATTAGTATCATTCACCTATGCCATTATCTCATAATTATAACTACCTATGGGAAAATTATGAACATTACCTTTATCATGCCTTGATGAACCACCTTGACATTTTTATGATGTACTATGCCATTTTCTTATTTTACCTATTTTGAGAATTTTCTACTACCTAGTCAATTTGTTCCACTATAAGGTGAAACTATAATTATTTGAAGTCCTAATTTGGGACTGTGTAGGTATTTCTCAATTCATGTTGAGGAGATTGGTCTCCCCTTTTCCATGAAATCACCATTTTATGAACATTTTAAGTTTGAACACTCTTTCCATTTTATGAGCTGGACTATTTAGTATCTCATCATTCTTGATTGAGTTGAGATACTTTGAAAATTCTAAAAATATTTGAAAATAATTTATAAAATCCAAAAACCATCACCACATCAACCACTTCTTTACCTTAAGGATTATGTTATCCCTAGCTAAGTTATAAGAAACCACTTGTCATTTATATTTCCCCATCCTTCTTAGCCTAATGTCCCACACTCTCACCATTTTGTGATCCCACTCCCATATTCCTCTATCATATCCATCATGTTTTCTTCTCATCATTTTTTCTATCCCATTTCCTATGATAACTACATTTGAATTGAAGTTTATGTTAAACCTTACATCCATAAATCTATGTAGGCAACATCCACTTTCCTACTACATTTGGTGTCAACTCAACTACCCTTGTTTTTCCTTCTTCCGCCCCCCCCCCCCCCCCCATTTTTTATATTTTTGTTTCTTTGTCTCCTATAGTCTAGGGTCAATGTTTATCATTTTTTTTGTTCTTTGTTTACACTAACATTATATTTAACCATTGTTTGTGTTTGTTTCATGTTGTTTTCTTGTGTTTTGTTCACTTTTTTGTTTATTTTTGTGTTTGGTATTTCTATTTGTTTATTTTCCTATTTGTTTGATTTCATTAGTGTGCCTTAATTTGTTATATGTGCATTCATTAGGTGATTCCTTTCACATTATTCTTGAATAAATCCATATTCATATGTTAACATTATCATCATGGTTTTTATCATTGGTGCATTATTTTTTATTATATATTGGATTGTGTGTCAATCCTTATGCATATTTTGTCTAAGTTCTCATGGTGTTTTATATCATGATTCCTACCATCACATGCTACATCAAAAATCAGCTCAAAAAATCTTACAAGTAATGAGGCCATGATACTTCTCCTTAGCACCTAAAAAAATCTTGATCTAATCCAAATCATTTCCCACACATGGATTAATTAAATCATGAAATAATTTTAATCCTTGATAGTTAGGATGTTCATCTCCATACTAGTAAGTTTTCCAAATTCATCTTTCTCTTCTTTACTAGCTTACTATTACTTCATGACTATTGATTCAATTTATAAGCCCCATTATCTAATTTGTCATCATACTACCATCATTCTATCAATGATTATAACCACCTTTGGGAAAATCATTGTGTATCATCTCACCCATAGATTCAATGACTAGAATCACCTATGGATAAATCATTGTGTTTGGATCTATCTAGAGGTTAATGATTATAACTACCTTTGGGAAAATCATTATCTTTCTTATGGCCAACTAGGGCACATATTCATTGTGATAATGCTTATAACCACCTTTGGGCAAACCATTATCCCTATCTACCCAACTGGGGCATGTTTTTATCCTACTAATGATTCTAACCACCTTTGGCTAAATCATTCTCTTGTTACCCTAATCCTTTTTCAATGATTATAAACACCTTTGGGAAAATATTTATCTTATTTTTCCTACCTATGCTGATGATTATAAGTGCCTATGGGAAAATCATCCTATTTGTCTACCCAAATAGGGTAGCTCCATCTACCATTGATTATAATTGCTTATGTGAAAATCAATCTTTTCCACCTATTTTACCTTTTGGTCCCATCATTTCCTTCTTTAGAGGGATTGATCACTGACCCTTTTTGTCACCTAGTCCCTTAAGGTAGCATCAAGAGCTCATCCATTATTGTTGAATTCATAGGCATATAGGATATTTTCATTATTTGAGAATACATTATTATCCTATAGCTTTCAACACCGTCTCAAACAGGGGTAAATTATAGACACCTAAAATTGGCCACAACTATCTTCTGACCATACTTCAAACTGATTCCTACCAACCATTGAAAATTAAACCTAAGAATTATTGAACATCCCAAATTTACTTTTACATAATTCATAAAACCTCATAATCATATTTAGACATCCCCAATTGGGGTATTTTATTGTATTCAATAATAACCTCTCACAGATTCATTTTTAATCACCTTGTGGCATCACAACTATCAATTTGGCCTATGGACTTATTAAGTGGGGTGCTTGTACACTTAAATAAATTTTAAAATAACTACGAGGATAAGAAAAATTACTTAATAATTTAAACAATATTAAATGCCTAGTTGAATTATCCATTTACAATTAATAAATATCTAAAAAAGGAAATTTAAAAAAATCAAAATATCTTAACCTTTCATCATTGACTTTATGAGTTATCAAGCTCTTTGAAAATATCTTAAATATCTAATTTTTTATCCATGCCTATTAATTACAAATCATAATTAGTTGATAACTATTAACTCAATTCCAATTAGTTTTAATTTACCTAGGTTTATTTTGAACCCATTCCAAGCCTAAACTCAACCTTGACTCACCTTGGCTAAGAGTTAATTCCTACGGCTATAAATACAAGGCCATACCTCTTCATTTCTAAGCTCAGATATTATAGAGTTATTATGCAGGATTTACTTCATAGAACTCATGCAAGTAGTGTTTCCATGCCCAAATCTTAATCCAAGAAATTAAAATTCAAGGTTTTAAGGAGAGAAAGATCCAAACAACCTCCATTGATGAAGACTTCTTGATATACAAGTTGAACAAGCCATTTAACAAATCCATTTAGAGATCCCAAGGAAGGTAAAAGAGTTATGTCTTTATGTTTTTTGTGCGCTTTCATTTAAATTTTGTTACTAATCTCTCCCTAGTGTCTAGGCTAGAGTTTTAAGGCATTTAGTGTGTTCATTTCATTAGTTTTATGAGAATAACACAAGACTAACCTCCCCTCTATGTTAAATTCCTAGTTCACAAATATTACATCCATTGACCACATCCTTCCAAACCCCCTCCCCCCTAAGAAACAAAAACCCTTAAAATTATAATTAAAACACACACAAAATTAAAAAATTCCTAATATAACCCTCCCAATAAACATTTTAAAACTTAAAATTTCCAAAATCATTAGAATTTTAGTGTGTTTTAAGTAAAATTAAAAAAACTAGGGCAAAAAAGAAAAACCATTAAAATCCTACATGTCCCTACCCTGTTCCACCTACCACTAGTATATTCACCATCCTCATCTCCTACTCATTATTTTGATTAATGTCTCACTCAAAACCATCACAAATAATTTATAACTCAAATTTTCACAAGTCAATTGACACAAATGAGAATGTTTTTAGCAAGTTTCTAAATATAATAGGCCCCTAAACTATCTATTTTGGTTTGAAAACTTTCTAATTTTGACATATTCTCTCATTAACACTTATTTTCATGATTACAAGTCATATTGATGTTATTTTTTATAAATGTAACAATTTAATGGCTTTTTATCTTTTATAGCACATTTTGTAAGTTTTTAGGTTCATGATCATAGTGATGGGTTTAGTCCCTTGACATGATAGTTCAGGTAGTATGATATTCCTCACACTGATGGAGACACTCTTGATTGTGGTCTAATTATATAATGTGTTTTGCACTTTTTTATTAAATTTCATTTGATTATCATATTTTTCTTATAAATTGTGTGGATTCTTGATTAGATTCACTCTACCACTTACGGAAGTTAGGTAAGTATTTTTAACCTCTTATTTCCCTTTCACATGCCACTGTTCAAGACCACACCCTTATCAATTAATGATAAGGCATAATCCTAAGGTGGTAATATGTATGCACCCAAAATTTAAATAGTGTGACATTCTTGATACTATTTCTAATAATAATGTAGTGATCTCTTAATTTATGCTCAAGTAGGTTTTATCTAACACTCTAGCCCTTTTACTTCCATATCTCTCTTATAAACCCTTAAACTCCCTTATTATTATCCTTTAAATATCCATTTTTCTTGTTTTAAAAAATATTCAATTGGTTAAAAACCATCTTATTGTGTGACAAAACTATCTTATAGCATTACAAAACTACCCTATATGTGATAGGTTCACCATGAGGATTGAGTAAACTACCTTAATTCAATTATCACCAATAAGGTGGTTACATATTACTATATGGTGGTTATATCATGTCATGTGGTGATTATTTCACTAGGACTGGTGGTTGCATAACCACCCCTACAAACAGGGGTTGTTCTATCACCTTTGGTCCTTGTTCTAATTTGATCTTTTGGAACTCAAAATTTCACACGCTTTTCATGATTATTATTTTATTTCTTGTTCTTATCACCTTAATTTCACCTTCATGTTGTCCAAAATATCTATCTATTCTATTTCTAATTATTTTTATATCTTTCCTAAGTTCTAATTTCATTTAAATTCAATTAAACTCATCCTTCCAAGTTTTATTCCTCTCTTACAGGTATTCTATTTTTAGATGAGTTTTAGATCCAAAAAATTGCTTTGGAGGTTGAATTTTTAAGCTTTATATAGCCACAACCTACTTACCATTATTTTTTAGCTTTACTTTTGATCATGTTTATGTTATACAACATAATTTCAATTAAGGAAGGTCATTAAATTTACAACAAGGTCTCTGCAGTTAGTGCACCAGCCATCCACAATCAATTATTCTTTTGTTTGGAGTTGTATTCCTCTCATTTGCTTTCTTTTATACTATTATTTTATCATTATCCTTAGTCAGAGAGTTTTTACAATCATTTTTTTGAGTGCAATAAATATTATGTTAAGGACCATATCAAAAATACATCTCTTGCTTCCAGTTGGTCTACATCTTGATCATGTTATGGGTTTCTAGTTTTAATTTTCTTCATTTATCTAGTATATTAGATTAGTTTTTTTTTCACTAGATTATATCTCTATTTTGAAATGGAAACTAGTTTTTAACTCTAAATTTTAAGTATATATGTATTATCTATAGTTAAGGGATAGTAGATTATATTTTGCACAAGGATTATGAATGAACCTAATACACAAGACAATTATTAAAAACTTAGATAAATAATATTTTGAATTTTTACAGCTAAGATTGATAAAATTCGTAAATTAAAACTATTGATATATATATATATATATAGGTAACATTTGATACTTAAATAATTATTGTGCTCATGTAGTTTTGACCTAGAACAGGGTGGAAGTAGATTGGAAGATGATCTTGGAACAATCATCAGATTATAAGAATATTATTTTTGTGGCCTCAGACACTTGAATCATATCTAGAGGGTTACATCAACATAGGTATATAAATTTCATAAATGTGCCCTCTACATAATACTAGGTATATATGTATGTGATCAACTAGCACCTTTTGGGCTTTATGTCAACTTTCTTATGATGTATATAGATCACATGCATAGTTTTTTAGTATTGGTCAAATGATCAATCCCTAACTTCCTCACCCTTAGATTAACTATGAGAAAATGGGTTGGTGGGATCAAGGTGTTAATTTTTCCCAAGAACCCCTTTGTTAATTGATTTTACCTACATAGTCAATACTCTAAAGAGGGCCTCAAACTTATGTAGTTCTCCCCTATATGTCGGCTTGTGTGTGCATGTGATAAACATAGACATGTAGTGACCTAGATTGTAACTTGATAAACATGTCCCATTGGCTACTCCATGAATTCTTCAAACCTATGAAAATGTTTCTCTTATGAATAATATGGAAATAGGGATGAATAGGGTAGGTTTTCTCACTTGAATGCTTGATTGAGTTGTTCTTAGTATATTTACTTGTGAGTTATATGTGATTTCTATATGATTTATGAATGAGGGTTGATATTATATATATATTAATCCATTTTGAATATATATCACACTAAATTAGTTAGGTTGACATTTAGGATACATTTCATTTACAAATTGGATGAGTTTTGTGTATCGGACATTTTATAGGAAAAGAGGACACTTGTGTCGACACAGGTATCCATTTAAGATGAAAGTGTCCAAGAAGCTAAAAAATAGGTGTTAGGTTCTAAGACCTATTCAAATAACACAATGGAAACACTCCTAGGTTATGGGTGGCCTATGATAGGAGTGAATCTCTAGAGAATGCTAGTTCCTTCTCAAACCATAGTGCACCTGATTTAAGATCAAGTTACATCCCTAAAACCTACACTAACAAATAATATCTAATCTACACTAAGAATATATTCATGAAAAGAGAGAGAAAGAAGCTAAAAATAAAAGTAAGTTATGTACCAAGATTTAAGTATCTCCTTTACATACCTATAATATCACAATAGGACTGATAAATACTAAATTTTATTATACATAATCTATAAATAAGGATTCTCAAGCATAAGTGTTTCATATGAAGGTGGTGTCCTATGTTATAACTATAAGGGATGTTCAAAAGGTATTTCACAAGACACAATTAGATATATCAAACTAGTCACTTACATAACTAGCTATAACATAGCATATGAATTGTAAAAGACATGTCTACTTGCACCAAGGTGAAGGGAGATGGACATACAAGGGAGAAAACTCTATAGTACATGTAAAGATCAATAAAACACTAAAATCACATAAGATACAATCATGAATAAGGAAAAAGCTATTCTTCTATTAATCTAAAGGCCTTAATCTAGTATTTTCAAGTCTCTATAAAAGTAGAGTTTTGTTATACCCAGCAGAGGGATCCAAAATAAGGAATTTCCAACCTTTTTTATAATATATATGAGATAAGAGAGGGTAAATAACATTACTAGAGTGTACAAATTTATATGTTACATTATAACTCAACCTATCTAAGAGAGAAAACAAGTGGAAATTAGAGTGTTCACCTCTCACCAATGTATTAAGATTATCACTTTGATGGTCTCTCCTGGAAGATAGGCATAGGAATGGAGGAAAAGGCTTCTTTTTTTCCATTTTTGTCCTTTGGAATGTTTGAACATGCATGATTTGGTTAGCTAGCTACTCTACTATTATAAAACAAGACTTTCCTTATGATAAAGGCCTTAACACACCCATCTCCACCTCTTGTGCATGTCAAAGTTGATTGAAAGGTATACTTGAAAGTTTACCCCCTACACCATTAAGAGCCTTAAGGGTTAACTTTCCATGATTGACATTCATGGAAGGGTTACACATATTTAAGATCATTTAATAAGGATTCATGTCTTCTTTCACTCTCTTTAAGACTAATCACATAATTTATTGGCATAAAGGAAGCTTGACTTGGTTTCTAGAGGCCTATTCAACTTACCTCCCATGATTTAGATCTGATAGAATTGAGGTGCTTGAAATTAGCCTTGGATCCTATTTGAGGGCCTCTTATAGAGTTTGATAATATAGATCATCACCATTCTTTCCTAAAACAATTATTTGAGAGGTTAATAAATATGTGTTTTCATGTTTGAGATCATCTTGTTTCATCTCCTAACCTAAAACCTTGCTTGGAGAGCCATGACTTTGTATCTTATTACTTAAAGGACTCTATCTTACACCATGCAACCTATAATTAGCCTTGGAAACACTATAAATTTATCATGAGGGCATTTTCATCATCAAACATTCCTTGAAATCTTTTATATGTGCTTTTTAAGCTTAACAACTCATTTCTCCTTCTTTAACACCATGGAGACAACTCTCAAGACCTGTAACATACTTGATTGATTGTTTGAAACCTCACTATGACTCATAGTATATATGTAGATGCTTTTGTAACATGATTATAGGCCTATAAATGAAATTATTAGGATTTTAATGACTTTTTAAACTTGGTATCTAGGTCTACAACTTGAAGTCTTCATAATGGGGCTGTATATCATCTTAGATTCTAACAAGAAGACTTAAAACCTATTAATGAGCCTATTACATATGCCCAATATCATGTATATAAGGTAAGGAGACTCAATTTAAATTTTAAAGCCATGTATGTTTCTCATGGGAAGCTTTTCCACCTTTAAAAGTACCTTGAAGGCTTGTATACATACATTGTCAAACTTGAAACCTTATGCAATCTTGACAACTGGTCTTAACTTCTTCAAGAACCTTGTTTACCTTAAACATGCTTTGATCAATTTACCTAGACCTAATTAAATTCAAGGCTCGCATTTTTTTATCAAACACCATGATGGTCTTAATCAAGCATGTACTTCCATAAAATAACTTCATTTTTAGTTGAGACTTCAAATATTATGACCCATCCCTCCTTATTTAGGCATGTAACCTTCATGAAAAGGTCTTGTTGGATATCTTAGCAACCCTTGGTCCCTTGAAAACTTTCACACTTGGATAGAGGTATTCATTTAAAAAATAAATTGAGTATAACCTCTACAACACCTTCATGATGAATATTTTGGTCTAGAATCAAGTATGTCCAAGATTGTTCATGTTTCTTAAGTAGATTGTTCTTCATTAAGACCTTAGGCATATGTAATATTTTAGGTTGGCATGGTCCTTCATCAAGTAATGTATAAAAATTATTATGTGAAATCATTTCAACCTTGTAAATGTTCCTCCATAACTAGTGATTTCCATGTTTCCTCTATTAAATCCTACATGAATGTCTACCAATGTAGAAGGTTTGTCAAAGGTCTTGCATAGGTTCATGGTTGAGTTAGGGTGTTTTTTAAGGTGTTTCAATGAGAAATGTGTTTAAAAAAGTCTTATACCAATTTTTAAAGTCATGAAATAAGTGTTGAAACAATCCAAAAGTTCTTCATGACCCCTAATTAAGCTCTAATTAGAGGTATGCCTAGAAATGGTCCACTCTCTTAAGCATTTTCTTATTTTTTGTTAGCACCCTAAATCGGGTCTTAAGTTGATGTTTGGCATTGTAAAGGGAAAAATTACATAGTTTTCAATTTATGGATGGATTTAGAATCTTATATATAGTCATATCAACCTCGTTTAGTTTCCTTCCATGGTTAGTGTCTTCATTGTCCATGTCTTGAGGGTGAATGCATCCAAAAGAGCCTAATGCAAATTTTAGCATCATATTAGCTTGTAGATATTTACTCAGATGATTTTCAATAAAAATAAGGTTAAAAAGAGTCTTAAGAGGCATAATAAAATCAAGAGTTTTTTATAGGTCTATTAAAGAAAATCTCAAAGTCAAACCACTAAATTAAATGCTTTATGATGCTTTCAAGGCCTATAGCTTCAAGCATAAGGTTTTTATCATATTTTGTAGGTTTCCTTAGAGTTACAAGGAGAAAAATACCATGGTCTTGGAGGGGTTATGGTCTCAATATCATATTAAATTTCTCTAATGAAGAGGAGATTCATTCATAGAAGAAATGATAGGTTTTAGGTGGAATCACATGAATACAAGCCATAAACAAAGCTTTTATAAAGTTGTAGGTCTAGAAAATGGTAGGTTTTGGCCTTGAAGGCTTAGTTTCAAGGATTGTAGAGGATATTTATGCATGGGGATAAGATATAATAATTTATTCAAACACTTATAAGTTGTATTCGACCCTCCTTGATGCCTTAACATGAAAATAAAGGCAGGAAAGCTTCCAAACATAAAGGTTTTCATGAAATTATAGGGGTTTGTGAGGACTTCTCAAGATTTTCAAAGATTATAGTGGTATTCAATCACAAGTTAAGGTCAAATTGGGTAACTCACATCATTATAATACCCTCATAGGCCTTCAAATAATAAAAATATGCTCATAGGTCTCTTAGTAAGGAAAAATCAATCCAAAACCTCACTCATAGGCACATATAGGCAATTTTTAAGGATATGCCATCTTTTCTCACCTTTTACATGGATTTTTATAGCCATTTCAAAGCATGAGATGGGTCTAGAAGGATAATTTCCAAGTTTTTTGAGGTAATAAGAAGGAAATGGGGATATGAAAAAACACTAACAAGCTTAGAATTACCTACAAACAACTCAAGAGGAGCATAGTTTAAGGTTTGTATGAATTTATCTAGATGCATGGAAAATAATGGGTAATGGAGGAGGTTAGGAGGTTTATTATATACCATATCAAGTCATTAAACTAGGTTGAGAAACCTTGAATCATGTCAATTGGTCAAATATATGGCATAAGACTCTCAAACCCTGTTAAACCCTAGAGCCCGTGAATCCAAATTTTGATGTTTAGAGCATGCTCAAATTGAATGCATGGTGATATAAATATATGAATATGGTGTCAAGATCCTATAAGGACTACCTAGATATAGGGTGCAAGTTACATGCCCAAGAAGACCATGGTCATGGTTTTAATGAGGTTCAAGCTTGAAAATGACCTCCACAAGTCTATAGCCAAAGCATGGGGTTTTAACATGTTTAGATATTTTTATATCCTAATTAAGGGACAAAAATTAGGACAAAAAACTCTCCCCTTACATCCAATACTCTCTAAGCAATATGCAGGCCCATGGGAGCCATTATTAATCTTGACCAATAAGGTTTAAAGCTTGATAAAAAAATCTTGTAGGTTCCAGCCAAGAGAGTGGGATCTACAATAAATAAGGGTTGTTAAAAATAACTGAATAAAGTGAAAAAAGACTCCAAAACACCTCCAAATGCTTATAAGATAGTCTCCTAGAGGGCCAAGGTTAAAAACATGCATGTACATGCCTAAAATGCCTTAGAAGGTCCTAATGTCTGATTTCACATTGATATTGCATGTTTAAGTAAGTCCTCATACCAATTTCAATTATAGTCTCAAGAATTCATCAAATATGCTCTTCATGGTAGAGATGGAGGATATCTTAAGGTTTTTGGGGAGAAAGAATAATGTCTTGAATGTTTTTATGAGTTTTCAAAGGCGTCTATAATTCTTCATTAGAATGTCATGGGTTTGCATGACATTTGAGGTTACCAACCAGTTTAATAACTCTTTAATACCTTGACATACCTCTTTCTAGGCCCTAGACCTTATTACAAGCCAAAACACACCTTCAAAGTCTTCCAAGTCCATTTTTAGATTTCAAGATGAAATAATAAATATTACAAACTCATTACCAACTACTACAATCCTATCAATATAGGGTTTGAGGTTGAAACATCAAGTTTATAGGTCTACATGCTTCTTGCAAACCCTCATAATAGGCAAAAATGTAGGCCTCATGAAAGGTTTCTTGAAATGATCAAGGTGAAAGCATGATTTTATAATTTCCCCCAAAGAAGCCTATATAATTGAACTTGACATTTTAATTTTTCTAAGACTAAAGACCCAGCTTGCAGGCATGCCAAAGTAGGTCTTCATGCATGATTAAACCTTAAAAGAGTGGCAAGTGATTCTTACAATAAAGCTTCAAATCAAGATTGTAGGTTTAAATAATGTCCTAGGATCTAAATGAAGTCTTCTTAAGGCTTGTAATATGTCCAATATTTATCAATGCTATGAAATTATACATCTAGTCTCATAAGGGCATTCAAGTATGTTTGATGGCCTTAATGCCTTTGTGATGAGCTTGCAAGCCTACAGACTGTGAATTTTATTCCACACAAGCTTGTCAAGTATGGTAATTGGTTAAATTTAATTGAGGAAGGTGAAGATTGGTTTCATGAAGTTTGGGGACACTCAAGCCTTCACTCAATATACTCACAAAACTCTAATAACCCTATAACATTGCCTCACAAGTCACTCAAGGGGATAGAAAATTAAAAGTTACATGTATAGAGATAGATAGTTAGGTTCCCAAGAGGGTCAAAAATGTAAGAACATGAGTGAAAATCTATAAATAAAAAGATCTCAAACACTTAATAGTAAATATATGTCTATATTAGGAGTCTAAGACATGGCCTCAAACATGTTCAAGAAGGATTTAAGCCTACAAAATGCTAAAAGGTCTCAATGGTTAATCAAGAGACCAAGAATCAAAGTTTCAAGAGTTATTTAAATCCCAAGTTTTTCATCTATAATCTTGAAACCATGTTAAAATAGTCATTTTTAAGTTGATAAAAGAGATAAAGAAGTGGAAAGATTACAAAAGGATATTTTTCAAAAAAACATATACCTTTAGGCTTGTCACCAACATCTAAAGTGAAATTAAACACAATAAAGGGTATTAAAACCCTCATTATTAACAAGTGGAATTAGGGTTGCAAATCCCCAAAAGGTCTTCATAATACCCCTTGTCATTGAGAAATCTTCAATAATTCATGTACAAGACTGTTTCTATCTTTTTTCCAAGTTCTCAAACCTATTGAGAATGCCTATAGGCCTATAGTTAAACTAGAAACCTGATGGGTGAAAATGATCTTCTCAAGTCTATTTAAGGGTTATTAATATTGAAAATTATAGGTATGCTAAGAGTCATAGTGAGGATTGAAACATCTTAAACTTTGTAGGCCTATAATATTGAATTAGATCTCCATGAATTATCAAGTTCTTGAAAGTATGTTACAAGTCCTGAGAGGTGCCTCGATGATGTGCAAGAAGGAGGAATGAGTTTTTAAGCTTAACAAACACATATAAACGTCTACAAGGCATGATTGAATATGAAAAAGCATCTCATGACTAGTATATACTATTTTTAAGGCTATTTATAGGTTGTAAGAGCTTGTTTTTCAAATACCTAAAGCTATTATGGAAGGGGATTAGCTTGAAAACCTCACTTATAGGCCTACCTAATTAGTTTGAAAAGGTTTCAAGTCATCTTGGATAGTGTTGGAGGACTATATGAAGAGAGATGTGGAGAATGAAGAGGTTAAAACCTAAACACCACCTATAAGGCCTATAAATTCAATAAATTAGGGGTACAAAGGATTGATTATAGGTATATAAGGTAGATGATGAGTCTAGATATGGATTTAAGCAAGGTTACAGTGTGGGTGATGAAAAAAAAAGAGATTAAAGTATGAATATACATGTTCTTAGACCTCTCAAAGAGTTATTTTAGACAAGAATGGTGTTGATACAACTTCCTCACATAGGCTCCAAGGATGATCTCAATCATGGGAGATACATTGAATAGGCCTTCAAAGACCAAGTCAAGCTTTCGTCATGCCAATAAATGATGTGAGTGGTTTTAAATAAAATGAATGGAAACATGAGGCATTGAAATTGATTTTAGAGAGATGTAACTTCCTCTATGGAGTGGAGTAATGATCATCCCAAGTTAACCATAGTTATAAATAGGCTATAAGATTCCTTCTCAAGTCAAATATTCAACATGCATAAGATGTAGAGATGGGTGAGTTAAGGACTTTAACATAAGGAAAGTCATGTTTTCCAAGAGTTGATTAGCCAATTGACCAAATCATGCATTTTTAAGAACTCTAAAAAATAAAAGTGGTGAAAATTAAGCCTTTTCCTCCACTACTATGCCCATCTTCCATGAGAGGACATCAAAATGGAAAGATTGGTACATTGATGAGAGGTTAATGCTCCTATTTCCACTTGTTTTATCTCTTTAATAGGATAATTTATGATGTAATAACTACATTTACGTAGTTTTATAGTATTTTTTCTTCTCTCTTGGCTCTCATTTCTTATAAAAGGGGATAGAAATGCCTTGTTTTGTAATACCTCTATTGGGTATAGAAAAAATCTAGTTTTATAGAGACTTGTAATGCTATATTAAGGCATTTGGATTAATAAAATACTATTTTTTTACCTTATCTAAGTTTTTATTTTCTATGATTTCTTGTGTTTTGTTGATCTAAACTTGTGGTAGAGAGTGTTCTCCCTTGTATATATCCATTTTCCTTCACCTTGGTGGAAGTAATCATGTCTTTTGCATGTCATAAGTTATGTTATAGATGGTTATGTAGGTTATTAGTTGTGTAAACTCACTAATTGTGTCTTGTGTAGGATATTTTTACTATCCCTTTTAGTTCTAGCGTAGAACATCACCTTTATATGAAACACTTATGTAACAGATACCTAATTTGGAGACTTTGTAGAGAAAATTTAGTATTTATCAGTCCTATTATGTTATTTTAGGTAAGTATAAGATATCCTCAATCTTGGGGCATCACATCATTTTCAAAGTTTCCATCTCCTTTCTCTTTTCATGAATAAGAATCTTAGTGTAACTTAGGTAGGATTTTTTAGTGTAGGTTTTTTTACTACAACCTAATATTAAATTAGGTGTACTATGGTTGAAAAATAACTAGCCTTATATAGATATTCACTCCTACTATAGGTCACCCATAACATAGGAATGTTTTCATTATGTCAATTGAAACAGGTCTTAGGACCTGACAGGGTGCATTTCAACATGACAATAGTTTCTAACATGTCCAATGGGATAAATAATTTAGAAGATTGAATACTTTGACAATAATTTAGTGTTACTCTTGTAAATTTACAACTATTTCACACACATGTCAATCATTTGGTGACTCTAAAATGCATTCAGAGGTTCTTAGTTTTAGAATAGTTCCTAGTATTTATACTAAATTTAACAACAAGGCCATCTTCTAGAGGTAAAAAGGGAAATTTTGTCAATTTTTCATTATATTAATCTAAAAATAAGATAATTCCAATGTACACTCCATATTTTATACCCCATTATATACCAATTCTCCCAAACATAGCCCAATACCACCTCAAATATCTCACATGGTAACACAAAGGAACTAACTCTATGTACCCTTCAATGGTGGTAGCCCATTTTCTCTCCAATAATATGATGTCATACCTATTATAGCCCTAAATTTTATACCATCCTTAACTATTCAAAACTCCACAACACTTATTGAGCACATCCAGTCTATTACAAACATTTGTTCAATTCACCATGTCACCCAAGATAATGTAGCTATGAGGCTTATAACTACATCCTTGAAGGGGAGAGATATATAATGGTACAGAGGTATACAAAAAGTTTCTATCCATAATTTAGATGATTTGGGATAAAGGTTATGCCAATAATTTGAGGATAAGAGTGACCACATTTCACTCATGGGATAACTAGCCACCATCAAGAGAGATCCACATGAGTATATGGTGGAATTCAATTTCAAATTTTATAAAACTTGGGATAAAATCCCATATTTGGTTAAGCCTACCCCTAACACTAATTTTTTATATTATCTAAGATCTTTAAATAATGATATAGTAGTGATGATTCAATTTATAGGGGGTACAATTTTCCTGATGCTTATGATATTTCTATTATGACTAAAAATTGCCTCATAAAAGTGAGTAAATTCTCCCCAAGGCCTCCCTTAACATTTTTATGGAGTTCTCCCATACACAATTAACACAACCCACTTTGGTACCCATTCTATTATCAATAAACTAACCATCTAGTTAAGGGATAGTTCCTCCTAGTAAACTACATGAGGTGAAATCACTATTGAATAGCTTTGGCAATGAATTGATTACTTTGAAGAGGAAACAAGTATAATAATTTAGGACTTATCAACCATAAAATTATTGCTTCTAACTTAATATACATCCCTATCAAGGTAATTCTCAAGCACAAGGCTAAATTACTCATGCTAGGCCTTAAAATAACCACAAACCTAATTTTGTTGTAACTCAAAGGTAATTATGTTAGTACACAATAACTTGGTGTATGATTATGAATGGTTCTTTCCTTGAAACTAAACTTATAATCAAACAATTTTTTCAAATGGAGTACTCAGTCATGCCTTGATGGTGCAAAGTGTATCACCTTCTCAAGGGTAGTCAAGTGAATTAGCTCCAAAAGTTGAAGAATGACATGAACCAACTCAAGTACAAGGTGAATTCTATAGTATAAACCAAACTTAAACTCCAAGTATATGTGGGATCCTAATAACACACAATACAAGGTTCGAAAAAAGGGAAATGGAGGGAGATCTATATTCCCCAATTAATTAAGTTATAGTTTCACATGCTTCTCAAGAGGTGGTCAAGGGTAAAATAATTGTTTATCCATCTAAAACACAATCAAATTAGGTTGTTCAAAAATAAATACATTCCCAAACTAGTCAACATCAGAAAGAGGAGGCTATCATTCCTAAAATACATTCCATAAGAGGTGAGTTTTAGTCTAAGAATCAATTCCAATCCTCAAGTTTAAGGTTCAGTTGTTGCTCCTAAGTTACAACCAAAGGTTGGTTGTTTTCCTTTCAATATCTTTGAGAAATTTTAGAATACAAATGCTAGTATCTCTATGTGGGAGGCTCTATCCATCCTAGGATAAAAATATTTGTTATAATAAGCCTTGTCCAAACTTCTTCTCTCTGCTGGACCAGTAAGGGAGGTAAAATTATCCTTACTAATACACCTCAGATTAAGGGATAAAATTCAAATGTAAGTGACAATCCCCCTCCTTTCTACCTTTTTTTAATGATAGGTGACTTCCTAGTTAATAAGTGCATGATTGAATCTAGTATAAGTAGTACTATGATACCTAAGAAATTTGTTGATAAAATAGGCTTAAAGTATGAACCAAACACTAGGGGAGTATTCTAATTAGATGGTATAACCACCAAAGTAGTTGGTGTGATTAATGGATTGAGTCTTACTTTACATGCTTATCCTAATTTCTCAATAGCTCAAGATGTTTTCATTATAGATCTCCCACCTTATTTTGCATTATTCCCATCTAGAGAATTCATGACTAAGATTGGGGTCTACTTATCATCATATTGGTCTCACATGTTTTTTAGGATAAGGTGTAACATTAGAGTCACTATCAAGTCTAAAAAAGTTGCTAAGTATTACATAGAGACTTATATGCCCAATAATTCCAATGTTAACTACACAATTCTTGATCAAGAATAGAATGTCCTAGTCCATGAACAAGCCACACCTCTTGAAGGTATCCTTGATATTTCACTTGATGAATAGGGGACTAAACATCATAAATATTCCTATAAGCTCATTGAATAAACTATTTTAGGTACTTACATCTTGCATGAAGAATATGATACTCACCATGAGTCCATTACACCAATATAAGATCCATATTATTGTATGAAAAGAGTAGGTTCAGACACCAATTGTACATATGAGGAGAATACCATTCTACCTAATCTTATGAGACCTCATGGAGAACATGATGAGACTTGGAATTAATACTATGATATCATTGAATAATTTTAAGCTCTTATTGAGCCAAGGGAACCTAAGGAGTAGCATGAGGATATAAAGAATTACCAACAACCATAACTTATTTTGATAAGCCCAAAGACATAATACAAAATCAATGATAACTTTTCAAATTAGAGCTAATACCAGATATCCCAAGAAAGCAATTAAGTTGCCCTAGTCTTGGTGATGATTTCCCAATTGCTCTTTCCTTTGTGTAAGAGGATATTGGTTTTGCTAAAAAATTAGTTATATGATGACCAAGTTGTGAAGTTTAATGATAATGATTTAAAACAGAGCCTTTTCAATATAGAGATCATTCTTGACATAGTTGAGCACTTGGATAACAAGAAATTTATATTGGTGATCAAAGAGGGAGATAATGAGCTAATATTCATTTCCAAGGAACCAATCTTAAGATTTGGTATGTCAATTATTCAGTCTATAAAACTAGATTTCACTTGCCTCTGTCAACCACATGATGATACACTTGCATGGAGTAGAAAATATTTTAGGGGGTTTTATTTTGATTTAGGTTGAGTGAGTCACTTAAAGATATTTTTTAAATAGTAAGTTATTTTTTTAATTCCCCTTATTGTTGGTTGCACATTGTTTGAGTATCCTAGTTGTTCTTCTTTTTCCAATAAGTGTTTTTGCACATGTTGTTATTGTTCTTGATTCTTTGTTTTTTTTTTTTGAGGTATTTTTAGTCTTCCTAAGTCTATTCCAATAGTGTGTCACTTTTAGATTGAGTTATTTATTAACTCCATGCCCAATGGATTTGATAAGGCAACCAGTCTAAGTGTTTAGGCAACTAAACACCCCTTGGAGGGCACAATAATGTTGGTTATCTTATCCACCCTTGGTCCCTTGTTCCATTATAAACTTGTATACTTAGAGAGGGATATTATTTGAAAATTTCAGTTGAGTATGAGCTCCACAACACCTTAATGATGACTATTTTGTCTTAAAATTAGGTCTATCTAAGATTGTTCATGTTTCCTAAGTAGATTATTCTTCATTGAGACCTTAGGCATATTTGATATATTAGGTTGGAATAGTCCTTCATAAAAGATTGTATCAAAATTATTATGTGAAATCATTTAACCTTGTTAAAGTTCCATTCCATAACTAGTGAATTCTAAGTTACCTCTATTAGAGCCTACATGGATGTATACTATTGTAAAAGGTTTGTCAAAGGCCTTACATAGGTTCATGTTTAAGATAAGGGATTTTTTTTAGGTGATTAAATGAGGAATGTGTCTAAAAAGGGCTTATACCAAGTTCTCAATTCATGAAATAAGTGTTGAAACATTCCAAAATGTCTTCATGAGCCCTCATTATGGTCTAATCAGAGGTATGCCTGGAAATGGTCCACTCTCCTAAGCATTTTATTCATTATTGTGATCTAGCACCTTGAATGAGATCTTAAATCAATGTTTAAGATTTAAAAGGGCCCAATTACATAGTTGTCAATTTATGGATGCATTTAGTAACTTATATATAGTCATACCAACCTTTTTGTGGTTCATTCTATGGTTAGTGTCTTCATTGTCCATGTCTTGAGGGTGAATGCATCCAAAAGAGACTAATACATTTGTTAGAATTATATTAGCTTGTATAGGTTTACTCAGGTGTTTTTCAATGAAAAATAAGGTCAAAAAAGACTTAAGAGGTATAATAAATTCATGAACACATTAAAAATTCCTAAAAGGTGTTTATAAGTCCACAAAGAGTCAATAGATCTTGTTCCATCCATTGAAGGCATTATATAGGGAAATAAATGTTTTATAATGTCTCATAAAGTCATTATACTATTTTAAAACTATTTATGAACCCTCTAGGTTGTAAAAATGATCAAAATTCATTGAACCTGATAGTTTCTCTCTTTGCTTGCTTCTTAGTAACATTCAACACTGTCAACATGGAGGAGTACACCTGATCTAAGCCAACTTTTATCCATCCTAAGCATGATAATGGCATATTCATTATTTCAGGAGTGTTTTTTAGGTCTACTTAAGATAATATCAAATTCAAACCACCAAATTTAAGGCTTTATGATGTTTTCAAGGCCTATAACTTCAAGTATGAAGTTTTTATCATCTTTTAAAGGTTTCTTTAGAGTTACAAGGAGGAAAATACCATGGCCTTGGAGGGTTTATTGTCTCAATATCATATTAAGGTTCTCTAATGAACATTATATTCATTCATGGAGGAAATGATAGGTTTCAAGTGGAATCACATGAATACAAACCATAAAAAAAGCTTTCGTAAAGTTACAAGTTTGGAAAATGGTAGGTTTTAGCCTTGAAGGCACAAGATTCAAGGTTTTTAGAGGATATTTATGCATAGGTACAATATATAACACTTTATTCAAGCACTTATAAGATTTTAAAACCCTCCTTGATGTCTTAACATGAAAAGCAAGGCAAGAAAGCTTCCAAATGTAAAGGTTTTCATGAAATTATAGGGTTTTATGAGGTCTTCTCAAGAGTTGTAGAGATTATAGTGGTATTAAGTCATAAATTAAGGTCAAATATGGCCTCTCACATCATTATTAAACCCTCAAATCCCTTAAAATAATAAAACCATACTCGTATACCTCCTAGTAAGGCAAAATTGATCTAAAACCTCACTCGTAGGTGCCTACAGGCAATTTTCAATGGCATGCCATGTTTTCTAACTTGTTGCTTGTATTTGTATTAGAGAATATTAGGGAGGTATAGAAGGATAATTTCAAGGTGTTTAGATGTATCAAAAAGGATAAAAGGCTATGAATAATCACTAACAATCCTAGAATTTCCTACAAGTAACTTGAGAGGAACATGGTTCAAGGTTTAACTACATTTCTCTAGATTCATGGAAAAAATGGGTAATGGAGGAGGTTAGGAGGTTTTTTAGTTACCATATAAATTAATTAAACTAGATTGAGAATACTTGAATCATTTTATTTGGTCAAAGATATAGCAAAATACTCTCAAACCCTATTAAACCCTAGATCTTGTGAATCCAATTTTTTATGTTTAGATCATGATCAAGTGGAATGCATGGTGATTGAAAGATGTGTGTGTGTGTGTGTGTGTGTTTGTGGTGTCAATATCCTCTAAGTAACAACTAGATAGAGGATGTAATTTTCATGCCCAAGAAGACCATGATCAAGGTTTTAATGAGGTTCCATCTTGGAAATGACCACCACATGTCTGAAGCTAAATAATGGAGTTTTAACATGTTTAGAGTTGTTTTTATCCTAATTAAGGGGCCACAAACAATCTAAAAAACTCTCCCCTTGCATATAATACTATCCAAGAAAGCTACAGGCCCATGGGAGTGATTGTTTATCATGTCTAAGAAGGATTCAAGCTTGAAAATAACTCATGTAGGTTCCAACCAATAGAGTGAGATTTTTAGGCACTAAGGGTTGCTAGAAATCTTTAAATAAAGTTTAAAAAGTCTCCAAAACACCTCCACATGCTTCTAAGATAGTCTCTTAGAGGGTAAAGGTAAAAAACATGCATGTATAGACCTAAAATCCCTTAGAAGGTCCTAATAATTTATTTCACATTGATGGTATAGGTTTGGGTAAGTCCTCACACCAGTTTCAATTATAGTCTCAAGCATACATCAAGCATGTTATTCATGGTAGATATGGGGGATCTCTTAAGGTTGTGGGGATAAAAAAGCATGTCTTGAATGTTATTATGAGTTTTAAAGGTATATATAGTTTGTCATTAAAATTTCATGGGATCTCATGCCCTTTAAGGTTACCAACCAGTTTAAGAACTCTATAAGACCTTGACAAACCTATTACTATGCCTTAGACCTTCTTACAAGCCCAAACACACCATTCAAATCCTCTAAGTCTATTTTCAGGTTTCAAGATGAAATAATAAATATTTAAACCTCCTTACTAATTATTTATGACCTACAAATATAGGGTTTTAGGTTGAAACATCAAGGTTATAGGTCTACAAGCTTCTTGCAAGCCCTCATAGTAGGCAAAATTGCATGATTCATGGAAGGTTTCTTGAAATGATTGCATGATTTTAGAATTTCCCTCAAGGAAGCCTATATATTGAACTTGACCTATAAAAGGTTTTATATGAATAAAGACCCAACTTTTATGCATGACAAAGTAGGTATTCATGCATGATTTAACCTCAAAATATTGGTCGTTGATTCTTCTAATACACATTTAAATCAAGATTGTAGGCTTACACAATTTTCTAGGAGCTAAATAAAGTCTTCTTAAGGATTGAAATATGTTTGCAAGAGTTATTAAGGTTGTGAAAATATACATATAGGCTCATAAGGACATTTACGCATGTTTTATGGCCTCAATGCCTTTATGATGAGTTTACAATCCTGTAGACTATGAATTTTGTTCCACATGAGCTTGTCAAGCATGGTAATTGGTTAGATTGTATTGAGAAAGGTGAGGAGTGGTTTCATGAAGTTTGGGGACACTCAAATATTCCCTTAATATTCTATCAAAACTCTAATAAACCTATAAAATTATCTCATAAGCCACTCAAGGGTATATAAAAGCAAAAGTTACAGGCATAAAAATATAAAGTTAGGTTATGAAGAGGGTGACAAAAGTATTAACTTGACTAAAAGTCTATGAATAATAAGAATTCAAACACTTAATATTAACTTCAAATCTTCCCTCAATATTCTCATAAAACTCCAATAAACCTATAACATTGCCTCATAAGCCACTAAAGGGGATGTAAAATCAAAATTTAAAGTTGTAAAGATAGAGAGTTAGGTTCGCAAGAGGGTTATAAAAGTAGTAACATGATTGCAAGCCTATGAATAACAAGAATGCATACACTTAATATTAATTATAGGTCTATATGAGGATTCTAAGACATGGCCTCAAGCACATTTAAGAGGGAGTTAAGCCTACAAAGTGTTAAAAGTTCTCAATGGATAATCAATAAACCTAGAAACAAAGTTTCGAGATTCATTTAAAGCCCAAGTCTTTCATCTACAAACCTAAAACCATGTTTCAAAATTTATCTATAGGTTTCCAAAGAGACAAATAAGTGGTAAGCTTACAAAAGGAGTTTTTTAATAAAACATATACTTATAATCATGTCACCAAGATATAAAGTGAAATTAAGCATAATCAAGGGTATGATAAACCTACTAATTTATTTGTATGTGGAATCAAGGTTTCAAATACCTAAAATATATTCATTATACCATTTGGCATTGTGAGACCTTCAAGGATTCACCTACAGGCCTACTATAGTAAAGGAAAATGTTTCTATCTTTTCTTCATGGTCTAAAACCTAGTCAAAATACCTATAGGCCTAAAATTGAACTAAAAACCTCATGGGGTACAATGAGATTATCAAGTCTCCTCAAGGGTTATTAAAATTTCAAATTATAGTTCTATCATGAGTCATAGTGAAGATTCAAACATCTTAAAATTTACAAGCCTACAATATTGAATTAGACCTCCATGAATTGTCAAGTTCTTAAAAGTGTGATATAGGTCATCTGAGGTACCTCCATGATGTATAAGAAGGAGTAATGAGTTATTAAGTTAAAAAATCACATCTATAATCCTTCAAGGCATGCTTAAAGATAATAAATCCTCTCATAACTAGTCTACACTATTTCTCAGGCTAGTTGCAGGTTTTAAGAGCTTGTTATTCAAATACATAATGTTATTATGGATGGGTTTTATCTTGAAAACCTCACTTGTAGGCCTAGCTGATCAGTTTGAAGAGGTTTCAAGGTGTTTTGGAAAGTTTTTGAGAAATATATGAAGAGAGATGTGGAGAATGAAGAGGTTAAAACCTAAACACCACCTATAAGGCCTACAAATTCAAGAAATTAGGGGTGCAAAATGTGTAGACATAATATTTTCAAATTTTATCAATTATTGATGTTTTTTCTCTTGTAAAAACCCATCAAGTCTCAATCTCTTTGAGTGCATGCCTTAAATGGTGCATCAAGAAAGGGGTGGGTATACTATTGGTACTTTTCAAGATTGTTGTCCTCTATAACACCACTTAAAATCTACACAACCATATTATATACACTTTCCTAAGATTTGACACCTCCCTTACACACTCCTTCAAGTAATTCACTACCTTATTCACCTCCTACCTAAGCCAAAAATCCTTTTTTAAATTTACCGAATAAACTCAACTTTGGATAAACCTATACTTAAATTATATTTGTATGTTATGGGACTAGGTCAGCCTTGGCAGACCTAGTTCAAAACCTAATCTGATTTTATGAATTAATAATATAGATTCAAATGCGCTAACTCTATCATATAAACTTTTAAAAATTATTAGGGTTAGATTTAGATATATATAGATCCATTTCTACCATTTTTTAGGAAGAGAAGAAGAACATATTATATTATGCATCTACTTATCCACCATTATAGTTGAGGAGCATTGCTTAGGGTTTCAATACTACACTTGAAGATACATATCTTATCTCCTGGAGAATTTTTTTAGATGCATAGAGAAGTTGTGTATCCTAGAGATGACTCATCCTTGTTATCTTTACATACCAAAACAACCTATTGTGAAGTACCTTATCCAAGAGAGAGATTGAGGTTTGGTGGGTTTATGTTTAAAGGTAAGTATTCCTAAATTTGTTCTTCCTTTGTTAAAGTAGATAGATTTGATTTTGTTAGCTTCTACTCTTCTCTCCCATGCATTAAGATTTCCTTTACATTGGCTTAAGTATAGATATTGTATACATGTTTACTTTTTATGTTTATTACCCCCATTTTATGCCATAAGATTTGGTGAGCACTAGATTAGATTTTACTTTACTTTGCATATACTTATTGAATGTAGACACCATTGGACCTAGCTAGGGTTATTATATGGTGTTTCTTGACTAGAGGATTTAGAACCCTCTCTAGTGATGTTATTTTGGTAAGATAACCCTTGGTTAGGTCTAGTAGATCCATCTTGGTCATGACCCCAATTATCTAAATGTACCAAGAAGCAAAAGTGTAAGTCTAATTTATCTTCTCTGAGCTAGGATTGATTTGTAAATTAGATGAATTTTCCCTTATATACATTATGACGAACCTAAAGTGAATATAACCCTTGTAGATTTTATTTCACATAATCATTTTATTATAGTATTATATATTTTTATTTTTGTAGTACTTTATCAAACCTATCGATACAATCTAATAGTTTGTGTATATATTTAAAACATAATCACTCTAAATCAAATATGTTCTCTCTATGTAGGTCTTATCCAAATATAGGTGATAGGATTGACCTTCTCGACTCTATTCTCTTATTCCATAATAAGATTGAAAACTTCATCAACCCAATTTACTTGGTTTTCATTTCTCTTTTTCATCATATAGTTTTACAGACTTAGTCTAACTAGTTGAATTTGTTTATAGATTATTTTCATCACACAAGTTTTATAGACTTAATTGATCTATTCAACTCTATTCACAAAATATAAAAGTCAACATTTGTGAAACACAACATAAAATTTTCAAACTCAACATCTTCAAAACCAAGTTTAATTATTACCTTCTCTATCATTTCTATTCTTCATTTACAGTGTTTTTTTTCACAATTTTACAATCTTTAAAATTGTAACCCTACAATAAATTGGGTTAACTAGTCCAGCAAGGTTGTGTAACCTGTCTTCTCTCTGGAAGACATAGTAAACCTATTTGATTGTGTTATTCTAGATCTTACTTCTAAAAAATAGTAACAACCCTATCAACTCTATTTTGTCTTATTTGCATATAGTATCACTTGAACTGACTCTATACTCTTCACAGTCATAATTAATTCACTCTTTATAGTATAGGAATTTAACTTATTCTACTAGTAATTAATTCACTCTTTATTTTAGTTTCTTACATGCTTAGAGTAACAAACATAGACTAATTAGGTGGTTTTTCAATTTACCAGTTTAGTCACATTGTTTTTCTCTTTTGTACACACCTCCAAATCACTTAAACACTAAAACCATTAAACATTCTTCTTCCCAAGTCCTACCTACTTGTATTTCATCACCAAGGGGAAAGTTGACTTGGTTTTATGGCCAAGTATAAATACATGGTTGATGGTATATATTGGAAAGTCACCTAACACTTTTATCATTACAATATTATGAAGTGAGGTGGTAAGACCCAATACCAAGCCAGTACCATCACCAATAAAGATTCCTTTCAGCCTAAACTACCTAAAACTATGCATAGATTACTTTCTAATCCTTCTTACAAATAACTCCCTATCACATTAATTTCAAAGTTTATTATAACTTAACAACATTTAGGAATGACCACTTAGCTTAGCATTTACATTCAATTTTTGTTACTTGCTCTTTGATCATTGTAATTTGTATTGAAAAACTTGTACTAGCCAAAATTAGTACAGGGTTTATGTTGTGTTCTATAATTATATCAACCACATATATCTAATTACTTGTGTGCTTCATTATATTTTCTTAGCTATTATATTATTAAAAAAATTCCTTATTTTTAGAACATAGTCATCCCTATTAACATAGTCTCTTACAAACTGTTAGTTTTACTTACCTTCAGTATGCAGTCAACATGTATGATTGTGTATCTTTTCATCCTATTCAATTTCTCCTTCTGGAGTACATAGCTAATGTGTATAACTATGTATATTTTTATCCTATTCAGTTTCTCCTTCTAGAGTACATAGTTAACCTATAAGACTATGTATCTTTTTAGACTTTTTAGCTTCTCCCTCTAGATTACATAATTGACCTATATGACTGTGTTCTTTATTCCTTATTCTATTTCTTATCTTATAAAACACTGTCAATTTATTTAATTATGTATCTTACAAGTTGATCCTAATTTCCATCAAGTTTCAACCTCCTTTCTTCATCATGAATTTCCTATTTGAGAATAATACAAAGTTAAATCAGATAAACATGATAAGTTTTACCAATCTTAATAGGTTTCTCAAGACACATCTTATGGCACCCACCATGGATGAAAGAAATGTCCATGTTTCCACTCACACTACCAATTATGGGACTCCTCCTCATTCATCCTCAATTCACAATCCTTTATTATCACTATAAGATGAACATGATTTAAATTACACAACTAAAATGATTTTATTCATCAATTAATTCCATCAACATAGAGGAAAAGACCCTTCAACCATTTATAATCTTATGAAAGGTTCTCATATAGAAGAACCTTCCTCAACCTCCCCTACTTTTTCTCATAGATTTGGGGGAACCACTTTCTTTGCATCTCGCCCTTTTATTTCTATTATGTCTCCTTCACACACCATGACATCTTCTTCTATGACTTCTTCAATCTCCATGAAAAGTATTTTTATTAGCACAATGGGTTCAACTTCTAGTGGGTCACTTCAAAACACCCATCCCCTTAACCATGATATTATATACACATAATATTTTTAAACTTTATCAATTATTGATGCTTTTTATCTTGTAGTAACCCATCGAGTCTCAATATCTATGAGTGCATACCTTAAGGGGTGCATCAAGAAAGAGGTGGAAAAACCCTTAGTACTTCATAGGATTGTTGTCCATCCTTTCCACTTGTTATCTACACACTTATCTCTTAAAATCATTCCCCTAAACTTTGCCTATTATTTTTCACCCTCCTCTAGTCATTTACCACCTTTGTTATCCTTTCCATAACCTAAACCCATTTTTGATGTTTTACATTACATAGTCAACCCCATCAACCTTGTAATCTTATTGACAAAACTTATTAGGGTCTAGGCTGACCCCTAGCTGACCTAGTCCATGACCTAATTTGTTTTTGTCAATTAAAATACTAAGTTGACTAGGTCAAACTTATTGGCTAAACTTTTAGAAGGGATTAGGGTTAAATTTGTTTATATAAACACATCTATTGTCCATTATTAGAGAGAAAGAAAGAGTTAATTATTCATTTGAGCTTCTTTACTATTTTCTCTTCTGCCATTCTAATTGAAGAGTCTTAGCTTAGGGTTTTTACTTGGAGAATAATCTTGTCTTACAAAAAAGTCTTGGATGCTTTGGCCTTTCATAGTGATCTTTATGAACCACAATAAACTCTTGCATAGCACCTTTAGCCAAGGGAGATATTTAATCTCGATGGATTCATATTTAAGGTAATTATCTTTAACTTTTCTCCTCTCTTTAGTAGATATAATTAGCATAAGTAATGGCTTTTGAATATATTACTCTCTCCATGCATTAGGATCTTACCTGTACATAGCTCAATTAGGATTCTCTTTTGCATTTTTAATTTTTATTTTTATTACCCAAACTTTATACTATTATCTTTGATGAAAAATATTTTAGAATTTATTTTACTTGTTATTAGTTTTTTGAATATGAAAACATAGGACCTAGTTAGCATTATTATGTAGTTTTGTTTGACTGAAGGCTTTGGAACCCTCTCTAGTCAAGTTATTATGGTAAGAGATCCCTTGGTTAGGTATAGAAGATCCATCTTTGTCATGACCTAAATTATCTAATATATCCCCAATCAAAAGTGTAATTAGGATTCATCTTCTCTGAGCTATGCTTGATTTATAGATCTTCTACATTTCCCATTACATACATTATAGTGAACCCAAAATGAATATAACCCTTGCAGTTTTTCTTTTCATGCTTTCATTTCTAATATATTATTATTTATATATATATATATAATATTATATTAAACCATTTGATATAGTTATAACATTTTTTGCACAAGTTTAACACATAGTCGCATCAAAATGACTATTATATTTGTGTATATTTTTATCAAATACAAGTTACTAGATTGAATAGGTCAACACAGTACTCTATTTAGTCCTAAATAAGAATACAACGTTGAGCAAGTTGAATCTATCATTTATTCTCTCTGCCATAATTCATATCAATAAACTAGATCAAATAAGTTGACTCAGTCATCTTATCCTTCTTCAACACATAATGTTTTATAGAACTAGGTCAAACCAGTCAACTTAATTTGAAAAAAAATTAAAGTAGAATTTAATGTACTTCAACATAAAATTTGTAATCATAATCATCATCAAGCCCACCAAGGTTCCTCTCTTTCCTTTCTCAATCATTTTAGTGTTTCTTTTCATCTCTATTTTATACAAGTTAGCATCTTTTAAAACTACAACCCTATAACCAGCTAAGTCAACCTGATCAACTTAGTTTTATAGCTTATCTTCTATCTAAAAGACTTGGTCAACTTATTTAACTCTAATCTTAAAGACTTTTTTCTATAGAATAGTAGTGTCTCATTTGACTATGTTCTATACTATTTGCATACAATGTCATCTAAACTGACTTTGTACTATTCTAAATTTGGGAATTAACAATTATTTATTAGTAATTAATTCACACTTTCATTTTTAATTATTTACATGCTTAGAGTAATTCACGTAGTCTAAATAGTTTTTTTTTTCAAATTATATTTTAGTTACATTATTTGTCTCTTTTGCACCGACTATCAAATCACACAATATTCAAAAAGCATGTAACACTTGTCTTTTCAAGGCCTACCTACATGGATTTCATCACCAATGAGGAAGCTAACTTAGTTTTATGATCAAGTATAAATGCATCATTAATGATATATACATATATATATATATATATATAATAAAATCACTTGACACCCTTGTCACTACAAGATTGTGAAGTGAGGGGGTAAGCCCCAATACTAAGATAATACCATCATCAATACAGATCCTTTTCAGCCTAAACATCATAAAACCATCCAAATATTTATTTATAGTTCCTTATTTTTAGCCAACTTCCCTATCACACTTAAAACATTACTTTATAATAATCTAATAACAATTTGGATTACCACTTAATTAGCATTTGCTTTTCAATTTATTACTTTCTCTTTAAACATTGTGTGTTGTATTTCAAAAAATTGCATTAGCCAGCATTGTGTAAGGTTTTGTGATGTGTGACCCAATTGGATCACTCACATTGATCCAATTATTTATGTGTTTCCATTCACTTCTTGCATCATTTATATTGAAAAAACTTACCCTATTTCAGAACACTATCATTTTGGTTGATATAGTCTCTCATAAACTCTATCTTTTTTCCTACCAACAATACATAGTCGACTCTTTACTTTTCTCATCCTTTTGTCGAATAGTACATAGTTAACCCAATAAACTCCATAATTTTCTTTTCCTCTTTCCAGTCATATATAGTTGACCTAGTTAATTCTATACTCTTCTTATCCCCTATTTCTAGTAATATTCTATCATCCCAGTCGACCTTGTATCTAATTTTTTCCCTTACTCTTGTATCTGGTCGATCTAGTTCTTTATCTAGATGACTTCCTTGCTTATTTGGCTGAATTAATTCTCTATCCCTAATTTCTATGTATTATGTCTTAAAATTTTGTTCATTTCCTCAAATTATCATGAAATCTCCTATTAGAATCTTCTTGGATAACTTGAATCCATTTAGACACTATATGGGGTATTCTTTTCTCCCTTTATTTACCTCCCAAGAGAATCCTCACTCTTGGAGCACCTCTTCTCCTCCTTCATCTGTGGATTATAACATGGTTCAAATCACACCTCAAGATGAAGTAGGTAGATCTAATTTTTGTGCATATCAAGATAATTGTCATCTTCAAGGTTTTCAACACAATGTGGGATCAATTGACACAAGTCTATCCAATAATCCCACTGGTAATCTACCTCCTGATAACCCTCCCCCTAATACCAATTTGAGGAGTCCTCCTACAAACACCAACTTGTCAATTTATATGACTCAACTTATTAGATAATTCATACAACAAATAAACATAATGAAAGCTTATAACACCTCTCAAATAATGTAATTACAACGTCATTTGATTAATATGGCTAATCAACCTCTAATTCTAATTCTTCAAACTAATCCAAATTTTTTTCCTCCACCTCGTAGAGATGCCTCAAGAAATGTTATTCCTCAACCTATCATGAATTAAAAAATACTTCAAAACATCCAAAATGATCCTTTATCCCCTTTAATAATTTCCATTTATATTGGTAATATCTCTCCAACTATTAAGTATGATGGGACTAAAGACCTGACATCCTTTCTCAAAGCATTTTGAAATCTTTACAAAGAATGGATCCAAACTAAAAAAATTTCCACAACTAAATTTTTTGTTAAAACATTCACTGGTGATGTATTAGAATGGTATAGCTAACTTCCACAATATTCCATTTAGCATCTATAAGATTTATTCAAACCTCTAGTTAAAGAGTTTCAACACAATGATCTTCCCAAAAACTACCTTAGCCATTTCATCAATGTTAAGCAATCTCCCACTGAATCAACTCATGATTTTATCAAGAAATGGAAATATTTGTCCTATAAGGCTAACCATAACATTAATGATGATAATACATTTAAACTCTTCATAAATGATTTAACTCCTCATCAATATAATGTT
This sequence comes from Torreya grandis, assembly GCA_037957365.1. NCBI lineage: Eukaryota > Viridiplantae > Streptophyta > Pinopsida > Cupressales > Taxaceae > Torreya > Torreya grandis. Next base: position 1,671,687 of record JARHVA010003385.1, on the reverse strand, counting down.
CAAACTTTTCTCCTTAAATGCTTAATGAAGATCTTGACCAATACAAACATCAAGACTTCCTTATGAATCAATTAGAACCTAATACCAAATTCATTAAGGGTTATTTTCAAAATTATACCAATGCCATCACTATAAATATTCATTAAACCAAACTAGGAGTTTCTAAAGCTGACAATCCCCCACCTTCTCACATACCACTGTAATAAATGAAACAATTACTAGCACCCTCTAAACCCTTTACTTATCCCAATAATCCTCCTAAATGGTATGACCCTAAATAAATTTTTTGGTTCCATGCCAGCATTGGTCATTCCCATAAAACTTGTAGAAGGATTACTAAATTTGTTGTCTCTTATATGCTTGGTGATTCCTTCAATCACAAAGCTATGATCCAGCTCTGTTATCAAGAATACAACATCATTTTTCAAAAATTAAAATATCCCAAAGCTTCTTCTTCTAATAACCAAAAATATTTTCCAACATCCACCACCCAACAAACTTCTAAGGATGTTTATACTATTGATGCTAACTAAGACCAATATTATAATAATTTTCAATATGTTAGCACAACTAAGGTCAACTATTATTGTAAATGAACTCACAAAGATCTTATCACTAAATCTAAGAAATAATATTTGGAATAACCTCTCAGATTTTAAAACCACTCATTTAGATTCAGAATCTAATAAGGAACCATTTCCTTCTTCTGAACCCCCAACCACTTATATTCTTTAAAAATCTACCTTACCTTCTAAACCTCACATTGGTTCTTCTAAATTTCATTAGAACTTTGTCAAAGAACTTAACTCCATTACTTGCAAGATTCCCCTTATGGAGTTAGTTTTTACCTCCCCTTATCATCACAAGTTCCTCATGCAATAATTATATTAAATTAAATATCCATCTTCTATAGATAAAGAAACACCATCTATTGAGCCTCAACCTACCAACGTGCATACCATTGAATCCATTTGTCCTTCTTCCAAGCCTCCTATTAAATTTCTTAAAGAAGAAATGATTAATGATGAGATCATTTTTTCACAAATGATACACCACCATTCATTAAAATAGCCATTAATACTACCCTTATCCATAAAGTCTTATTTGATGAAGGATCTAGTATTAATGTGACATCTTTGTGGCTTATCTTATAATTTGGATATAATAATGAACATCTAAATCAAACCCACCTAACATATTATGTATTTGATAAAACCAATCAAAATATACTTGTTTATATTTGGATTCCCCTTACAAATAGGCCTAATATTATTTTAACTAAACTTATGGTCCTTGATTTGTATCTATCTTATAACATACTCCTAGGCTGACCTTGGACTCATAAAATGAGGGTCATGACCTCTTATAATATCTAATGCATCAAGTTCTTACATAATATCAAAAATTATAAGCATGAGGCTGATCTCGACACATGGAATATTGAAATTCCTAATTTGAAACCTCAATATCACATTCCAACAATCAACAGTGCTCTTTTACCTAAATTCATCAACATTAATCCTGACTTATAGGTTACTCTTACTTATTTAGATGATGATGAACCTAATGAATTACAATATACTTACAACACAACTAAGCTACCTCTTTATAAATCAGAGTGGCTTCCTCCTTACTTATTACCCTGTGATCGTATGATTCCTCTTATTGATGAGATCATTGATTTTTCCCCTCTATGTAATGCTTAGGATGCCTCTTATTTAGAAGATGCCTTAACATAAAATTATTATGGAGTGTCAAAATTATTATAATATCCTTTAATCATGTCTCCACACAAATTTAATTATCTAAGCATCTCCCCTTTTGAAACTCCTCCTGAAGCTCAAGCATATACCATTTCTCCAACCTATGATGATAACTACATCATGGCCCAAGCTCAACTTTGAGACTTGGATGTTCAAAATTATCAAAAACATTTATCCCAAATACATGATTTCAACCATGATGTTCATACCATTTTCACATATTTTTAATTAACTCTTGAAGTTCATGTACCTCATGTTAATTCTCCACTTATTAATACTCCTTAGGTGGTAGAACAAATCTTACCTTCTAAACATCTATTAATTCTTGCATATTATCTCCCACCTATTGATCCCATCATTACATCTGATTATTCCCCCATAAATTAAACTAAAAACACATCAATCTTATCCAATCAAACTCTCCTCCTACCCCCAAGATTACATTAGATGCCAAGGTCATAGATGTATGCCGAATACACTCTAAATATGATCACCATGGTAATAAAATTCTTGATCTCAAAGTAGATGTTAATTATTATGGTCTTCTTGCCACTTTACCTATAGATGAATCCATTCTTGAATTGATTCATGCCTGAGAATCTCAACATCTTCAACAACATCAAAAACTTGATAATTTCAAACATAATGCCCCTTGTTTCAACAACTTCATTGTTAGTATTGACTCTAAAGCAAATTCAATCTCCTCTTTACCTAATGCACCATATCATTTCCAAGATGTAAATGTCATGATTATAAAATAAACTAATCACATTAAATATGGTACGCCATCATGCCCTTGACTAATTACAGTTTCTCATGAACTCACACCCACCAAACGTGATAAATTTAGCTTATTTTTTATAAATATCATGATATATTTGCCTAGTCCTTAAAGGACATGCTAGGTATTTACCCTATCATTGTGGTGCACAATATTATCACTTATCCTGATGCCAAACCCATACACCAAAAGTAATGGAAATTTCCACTCAAATTTTACATCTTATGACATAAATAAATTATCAGGCTTCTTGATCCTAAGTTTATCAAACTCATGGACTATTCCAAATGGGTTTATAACATAGTACTTGTTTAAAATAAGGTCACCATGGTCATTAACATTTGCATCAATTTCCTTAATCCTAATCTTACTTGTTCCAAGGATAATTTCCCTCTACCTTCAATAGATGCCATTGTTGATTCCACAAATGGTTATGAAATGTTATCTCTTATGGATGGTTTCTTAGGTTTTAACCAAATTCATATTTCACCCAAAGACTAAAATAAGACAACTTTCACCATGTAATGGGGAATCTATTGCTACGTTAAAATTCCCTTTGGCCTAAAAAATACTAGAGCTACCTAAAAATGGGTGATGACACACACCTTTCATGATCTTATCCACAAGATTGTTGAGACCTATGTAGATGACCTCATCACTAAATCTAAATGTCTCAAGACTCATTTCTTTGATCTTGCCATCATATTTGATTATCTCTTTAAATATAAAGTTAGACTAAATCCTTATAAATGTGTTTTTAGTGTTACATCTAGTAAATTGTTAGGATTCTTAGTCTCTCTTCATGGCATCAATGTTGATCTTACCAAGATCAATGTTATCATTAGCATGCCCATCCTTTGAACCATTCTAGACATTTACACTTACCTCGGTAAATTTGGGGAAATTAGATGATTCATTTTTGAAATAGCTTATTGTATCTATTCTACCAATTCTCTTATTAAGAAAGGCAATGTCTTAGAATGGATAGATCCATGTCAGAAATCATTTGATAATATGAAAGAATCATTAATTCACCCACCTACTCTTTTTCCCCCTTCAAATGATCAACCATTAATCTTGTATACTTCATTTATACCCATATCATTTAGGGCAATGCTTGCCCAACAAGATGATACTAGAAGGGAGTATTCCATCTACTATATTAGTTGAGGCCTCATTGATAATGAGAAGTTTTATACCAAATTCAAACGTGATTGCCTCACCATATATTTTATCATTGAAAAAAATTGAAATTATATGATTTATTAAACTACTTACATTGTCATTCATTTCAAACCCCTTCATCATTTCTTTTCCAAATCCTTTCTTCCTAGAAATAGAATTGGCAAGTGGATGGTCCTCTTCATGGAATTTGATCTCTAAATTATTAACCAAAAATCTATCAAAGTAAAAATCATTGTTGATCAACTTGTCGTAACTCCTATGTCAGCTACTAACCAACTTCAATATAGTCTTCCCAATGATAATATTCTCTATATTGAATGTCTCAACCAAGCCATATCTCTTAAAGATTACTTCCAAAACTTCACTTTTGAACTTAAATAAAGCAATCTACGTGAGTCTACTATCTTCTGTGATACTACTAAACCCAAAGTAGTTATCACAAAACTTCCTAAAATTAATGCTAATTTACATGAAGATACTTGGACCCTTTATTTTGATGGTGATAAATGCTTTCAAAGAGCTGGGATAGGTTGTATCCTTGTGATCCCTCTTGAAAAAATGATCCCATTATAATTTTTACTCACCTTTTATGTCATTAACAACATGGTATAATATGAAGCTTTAATCTTAGGAATGCAAGCAACCCTTGACCTAGATATCCAATATTTGCATGCTTTAGGTGATTCCAAACTCATTTTTCACCAATTCAATGGTAATTATCAATGAAAAAGTGAGAATATAATTTATTATTATCAAATTTTAACTACCCTTTTCGTATATTTTATTTCTTTTACCATCGAGCCTATCCCTCGAGATCAAAATTATATTGTTGATTCTCTTGCTTCTTCATCGTCTCTTTTTCATTCACACTAAGTTCTTATTGATCCCACTTTTATTATCTATATAAAAAATACCCATCTTCTATTCAACCATAAGATTTACTTATCTACGACACTTATTCCATCACCATTCAACAAAGCATGTGGTGTAAAGATATCATTCAATTTTTAGAACACCAAACTTTTCCTCCAAACCTTGATTCTCACATAAAGACTCACATTCAAAAACAAGATTTTAAGTATGTATTTTAATATAACATATTATATTGTCACAATTATAAAGTTACTCTACTCCATTTTTATGAAATAGGAGGTGCCTCCTCTTCTCAAACAAGCACATGGGGGCATTTGTGATGTCCACTCTAGCGGATATGATGCAACCAACAAATGCTTATGTATGGGATACTTTTGACCCAATATTGAAAAGTATGCCATTGAATTTGGTAAAAAGTGTAATCATTTCCATATTCATGATTATATAATTAATTTACCTCCATTCAAGATTTAAACTATAAAGTCTCCCTTACCATTCTCCAAGTGGGGATTAGATTTCATAGGAAAATTACCTCGATCTTAAGATGGGCATGTATTTATAATCATAGCCATAGAATATTTTACCAAATGGGTTGAGGATATTCCCCTCATCAATTTCACCATTATCACCATCTCCAAATTCATCCTAAATCAAATCATTTTCCATTTTGGTTTCCCTCATACTATCATTTCAAACAAAGGTGGCAATTTCATAAACAAAGATGTCAAATAACTTTGTGCTAAATTTAAAATCATTAAAATATTCTCCACACCCTACCATCCAAAATTTAATGGAAAAGCTAAGGTCATAAAAAAATTCTTAATAAATACCTCCAAAATATAATTCATACCACACATGTAGATTGGCACCTTCATCTATATCATGTTATTTAGGCCTATCACACTAGCATATGCATTATCACTAGGGCAATGCCATTCTCTCTAGTCTATGGTTTTGAATTAGTCCTCCCATTAGAATTTGAGCTTCCTTCTCTCCATATATCTCTTCATGTTATCATACCTAATGAAACATTATGTGAATTTTGACTTCATGCTCTTGATCTTCTTGATAAACATTATCTTTTTTCTTTACAACATAATTGTCAATACAAGGCCCATATTGCCAAATAACATAATAAATGAGTTGAAGTTATCATGTTTGATGTTGGTTATATTATCCTTAAACTAGAATATACTCATGAAAAATAAATTAAATATGCCCAAAAATGGTGGGGCCCTTATTTAGTCTAAGATATTCTTGGTCCAATTACTTATCACCTTCAAATCAATGAAGACCATATTTTCAAAGAACTTGCCAACGTGAAATTCCTCAAGTATTTTGCCTAAATCATTCCCTTCTTTTCCTAATCTCTATATGTTATATATCTAACACATTATGTAGGATATTTATATGGGTCTCACCTTTTGTAGTAGTTCTCTCTTCTTCACAAACCTTATTCCTTCCTTTTGGTCTTTTGGTTTCCGCTTTTCTCATGACTTGCATTGTGAAACCATGGATAGGACCCAGTCTTCCTCATGATTTTCCACTTTTTTTCCTCTTTATTTCCTTGATTTAAAACACTTTTTGGCACCCCTAAGGTTTTTATTTTGTGATTTTTAGTGTAATACCATGGATAAAACTTAGACTTCCTCATAAATACCATCTTTTTCTTATTTATTTATTTTTCACATGCTTTTGGAACTCCTTGGGTTTATCTTTTATGAGTTGCAGTGTAAGACCATGGATATGACCTGGCCTTCTCATAAAATCACCATCTTTTCATTCCTTATCTATAATGTGTTTTGCAATGTTATGAGATTTTTTTCTTTATTCTTAACTTTAGATTTTACTTCTTTTGATAGATGAAATTTACAAAACAAACCATGTTAGCATGTTTTCCTACATTTCCCTCATTATTATGGTAATTAATCACACTCTACCATAATTTTATCCATTTTTCACCCTTTTTCACATTTTTTTCAATTTGAATTAATTAAAATTATTTCATGTTTTATTCCTCTTGATTTTATTTCCTTTCACTCTACATTGGATAAAACAAGGTTGAAGTCAAGATAACACTTTTATTTCCTATGAATTAAAGAGACTCTTAGACACCATGCTCTCTTATTTATCTTTTTTAGAAACCAAGTCCAAAGTCTTCAAATGATAGTCATCTTTATCACCCATGTTTGGTTTTCTGAATCCATATGGAGGAGGAAAAAAAAATCCATCAAGAAAGTTAAAATCCAAATCATTTGAAACAAAAGGCAATAATTTATAAAAGGAAACATAGAAATTTCAAAATTAAAAATCACACAAAAAAGATGTGAATAAAAACATGTCTCCTATCTACAATCAAAGCTTAAACTCCATAGTTGGCCTCACAATAGATATGAGATCCATTGGAGTGTGGTAAGCTAGTAGATTGGAATACGAGAATTCAACAAACTCTATGGTGATACCTAGTTTATCATGCACCTACCTAATCTTCGCAGTAGACCAATGGATCTATAAGGTGTCCTAAATAATGGGGAACACATTGTGTGAAGTTAGGTCCATTTTACTTTTCATGCATATAGCCTTCATTGGATGATCTACATAATTCATTTGTTGACCTAAGACTTGTGTGGCTAAGAGAAGTTTTTTAGAGTCCTTAAGGTTGAAAGTCATCTTATTTTAACAAACCTAATTTTAGTGTCTTGACTTCGATAAAGAGTTCTTCTACCTTGGTTTTTTCTTCATTATCCCCTCCACCCATTTCATTTCCCCCCTTGATAGGAAAAGTGTGACTCTAAATCTATTTTCCCTTCTTTTATACTTCCCTCTTATTCACATCTTAAAATAATGATAGCACTAATTTATTTTATTTTTATCTATTTTTAGAACAAAATAATATGCTTGAGAACACTTGGATTATTTTATTTACACCATTGCTCTACATATCTAGATATGCCTTGTTTTATTTTACCATTTATCATTGTTATATTACCCTTTTTATAGGCACCTGAGTCTATTTATACTTTCATGTTATTTTTACATTATTTATTGAGGTTGGATTTTTGCTTCTCACTCACCAATGTTTTTTTCCATTTCATGCACCTTTTTCCATTGATGATTGAGTAGGGATTGTTACTTCTCACTCATCAATGTTGTTTTACCATTCTTCTTTCCCATCATTATTTTATGTAAGGATTTTTACTTATTTCACATCAATGTTTGATTACCATCATTTTTAACATGTATCCTTTGTTTTATTTGGTGAGATTCCTTTCTTAGTTAAGGTTTATTTATTTGAGTTTTTTGGTCTTTAGTAGCCTTGGATTTTTGGTTACCCAATTTCTTTAAAATTTTGACTTGGTCATTTGGTCTAACATAACACTTATCACTCTATCTTTCCAAATTTATAAGTACATCCCATAAACATATCATCAATTATCTTGGCTTTCCTCTATTTTTTTTTTTTTGTTCTTTAGTTTTATATCCTTGGGTTTGTTAAAAGTAGTCTCTGTACCCTCCACAATCAAAAATACAAACACATTAGACAATCATTAAGTGATAAAGGTAAGTCAAGGTACACATTACATTTACTTTCCATTTATTTCCATTTTAGTCATTTACTTTCAGTATTTTATGCTTTAAAATACTACAATTTTTTTTTATCTTCAACATTGTGTGTTACTATGTTCTTTCTCAAAGTATCATCCCCTATTGCACCTAAGTGACATGTGATGAGTTTTGAGTGGGACATATGTTTACACATAATATTTTGAAACTTTATTAATTACTAGTGATTTCTATCTTATAGGAACCCATCGAGTCTCAATCTCTCTGAGTGCATTCCTTAAGGAGTGCACTAGGAAAGGGGTGGACAGACCAATGGTGCTTTGTAGGATTATTGTCCCTTTTTTCCACTTACCATCTACACACTTGTCTCCTAAAACCATTCCCTTAAGATTTTCCTCCTATTTTTCACCCTCCTTTAGTCATTTAACACCTTCATTATCCCTTCCCTAACTTAAACCCCTTTTTGATGGTTTACATTACATAGTCAGCCCCATCAACCTTGTAATCTTATTGATAAAACTTATTAGGGTCTAGGTCAGCCCCTAGCTAACCTAGTCTATGAGTTAATTTATTTTTGTTAATTATGATACTAGGTCAACTAGGTCAACCTTATCATCCTAAAATTTAAGAATGGATTAGGGTTAGATCCACTTATATAAACATATCCATTTCTCCATTCTTAGAGAGAAAGCAAGATTTAACTATTCATTTGTGATTCTTTACAATCTACTCTTCTGCCATTATACTTAAGGAATCTTAGCTTAGGGTTTATACTTGGATAAAAATCTTCTCTTATTGAAAAGTATTGGATGATTTGGCCTTTATTAGTGATATTTATGAATGATAATCACATCTTACAAAGCACCTTTGGCCAAGGGAGAGATTGAGTCTTGATGGGTTCATATCCAAGGTAAGTATCTCTAATTTTGCTCCTATCTTTAGTAGATATAAGTAGCATAAGTAATGGATTTTGAATATATTGATCTCTCCATACATTAGGGTCTTACATATATATATATATATATATATATATATATATATATATATATATATATATATATATATATCTTAATTAGGATTTTCTTATGCATGTTTAATTTTAATGTTTATTACCCCCACTTTGTGCCACAACATTTGGTGATCACTAAATTAAACTTTGATTTCCTTGTTATTAGTTTAGTGAAAATGAAAACATAGGACTTAGTTTAGGTTATTGCATAGTTTTGCTTGATTGGAGCCTTTGGAACCCTCCATAGTGAAGTTATTATGGTAAGAAATTCCTTGGTTAGGTTTAGAAGATCCATCTTGGTCATGATCCTAATTATCTAATTTATCCCCAATTAGAAGTGTAAGTGGGATTTATCTTCTACAAGCTAGGATTGATTTATAAATCTATTGTATTTCCCTTTGCATACAACTAATATTTCATATTTTTCTACCAATTCTTCTCATGCCACTAGTGATTTTTTTGCTACTAATGCTACTCATGTCACTAGTGTAGTGCATGCTACTACCCATAGTACAACTCAAGCTCTTAATACTAATATTAATGCATCACATGTTGCACACACTAGTCAAAATGATGCCCAAACTAGCTAAATATTATTAAAAAACACTTAATAAAATGATTACCTTCAAAAATAATAACACAAATTAGATGATGTAGATGTAAAATCATCTCTTTCATCTTTAAAACCAACCTCAATAGGTTTCATTGGGAGTGTGAAATCTAAATTGCTCCCACCCACTCTTAGGGATTCCCATGGTAACCTTATCCCACAACCACCCCTCATTAGTAAAACAATAAAACATATAAAAAATGAACCTCTTATACCTCAAATTTATAATATTTACATAGGGGGTATCACACCCACCATCACCTATAATGGATCCACTGATCTGACATTACATCTAAAAATATTTGGTAACCTTTATAAAGATTGGGTTAAACTTAACACCTTTGCCACTACAAAACTATTAGATAAAACACTCTCATAATATCATTTATATTGGGACAATAAATTAAAAACCCATTCCATCACTAGCCTTGAAGAATTGGTTAACTCACTAGTCCAATAATTTCAAAATAGTGATCTCCCTAAGAATAACTTATCCCACTTTATAATTTGAAAACAACTTGAAACTAAAATGGAATAAACCTTCATCAAACAATGGAATAATTTTTATAACAAATGTGAGCATAATATGGTAGATGAAAACCTATTCTAATTGTTCACTAATGATCTATACCCTAAATTACAATATTGGATTAGGACTCTCTCTTTAAGAACCTTAGAATAAAACCTTGACCAATATAAGTGATAAGACTTCCTCATTCATCATTTCAAACCATCTCAACCTATAGTGGGCACTCTTATGCTCATTTAAAACAAAAACCATCATGTAAATAATTATGGTGTTACTAACACCTATGACACTATTCATAACATTTAAGTATTTACTCCAAACAATGTTATGGAGCATGTTCCCCTACAAACAACACTCCTACTAAATTTTATCAACCCAACCACACTAATGCACACAAATCTGTATCCTTAGTAGAGCTTAAAAAATGTCTTTCAAGAAATCTACAATGAGATCTTGATCCTAATCATCTTATTAAATCATGGTATGATCCAAACAAATTTTGTTCATTTCATTCAAGTTAGGGTTTCTCTCATGAGACTTGTATACAACTATCCAATCTTGATATGGATTTTATTCTTGGTCTAAACTTTGATCATGAAACCCTTATTCAAAAGTGTCAAAAAGTATATTACATATATTTTAAAGCCCATGAAATTCAAAATAAAAACCAAGCTAATGCTCATCTTGATATCTATAAATTTCCTCTTCCCAACCACCAATATAACATCAATAAGCCTACTCCTTATAAAAATAATGTTTAAAGTCTTATAGACCTCATTACCAATGAATAAAATGTGGTTAATATGACTAAAATGAAAAGATTATTTGCTTTTATTAACTCTAATCTAACACCTACATATCACAACTCTCAACCATTTCATGTCATTTAGGACACTTTCCCTTCCCATATAATGGAATTTGGGCAAGAGGAACTTATAACCATTTAGTTACCACTCTCAACAACAACACTTAATTATACCTCTCATACTATCTCTACTCTTCCCCCAACATCCACACAACAAGATAATAATCCCCAAAATTCCAATAGTATTTTTTTAACCCAACCATAATAAATAGCCCAACCAACCATCCCATCACCTAGAGTTAATCAAACCATTTGTAATCAACCCAAACCAACTACACCCTATCAACACAAGTTTAATTAAACTTTTACCCTCCTTCCCAAGATCTCTTGTAACAATATGCACCTATATTTATAAATCCTCCCATGGGTTATGGTGAATGGGAATCCATTACAAAAAAAATTCATCTCCCATCTCAAATACCTTTCTTAGAATTAATTAAAAATTCTCCCCATCATCAAAACTATCTAACTTGATTTTTATTTGCAATGAACATCCATGGTCCTCCTCCAATAGGACATGAAGTTACCTTATCTAGATCTAAAGATAGGATACTTCAACAATGTGAAGAGATGTCCATGCATGTTGATGAGATAATGGACACTTCTCTTTCACTTAAGTTCCCTATTATTTTCATGATTCCTAATGAGATAATACTTCATGAAAATTATCCTCCTCTATTCATTAACATCTAAATTGGTGATATCCAAATTAAGTGTGCCTTAATTGACAAAGGTTAAATTACTTGCATTTCCTCCCTTAACTTCATTAAGACAGATGGATATTATGAAATCAACCTCAAATATACATGTATCACATGTGAAGGATATGATATAAGGAAAATTCCTCCTCTGGGTTGCATTTGGATTCCCATTGCCATTATTCCTATGACCATCTACATGAAAGTTATGATCTTTAACTTTCTACTCTTACAAAATCTTACTTGGTCAACCTTGGAATACTCATATGAGAGTAGTTACCTCATCTACATGATAATGCATCAAATTCCCCCATAATGTATCTATTTATAATATTTAAGGAGACACAAACCCTTAGAATTTTTAATAATTTCAAGAATTTGGTGTCAAAAATTTCCTATCCTTGAACCTTTGCCTAGTATCCCATTTAAGGATTCCCAACTCTTCAACTATCTAGTCAATTCCACTCAAGGTTATAATGGCCACCCTAAATTAAATGGGGACATCACACCTAACCTCTTAGATTATGATGATGATGAGTTGAATGATATTAACCTCAAGATCAAAACCTCTTATTTATCCCCTCATATTATCACACAACTTCCTCCTTGTTTGCATCTTTGATCCCATCAACCACCTATTGATGATATAATTATTCGTAACCAAGACTAGACATTTTATCCATCATGCATGCTCTAACAACAAAGTCATTCCTACATATAGCATAGAATTATATATACTTGAATATAATGATGGCTATACTTTAGATAACCCATTTAAGTTAAATTCATCCAATCTATAAATATCAATATTCCTTGATATCGCTCTTATTTATTTAATTATTTTTATTTGTCTTTTAATATTCCTTCCTTTATAATACCTAATATTAGTCTTATTCATATTTATTATAGGGTAAAGGTGGAACACTCACATGATACACCTCTAGTTATAATATATCCCTTTAGGGGTATGCTCATGGATCATGCAATGATAGGCCCTTATTACTTTGATAGATACCAAGATCCTTATATGTTGCTTATTATAGAGATGATATCTACTATTATTAAAACTGTTGCATGGCTAGATTCACCTTAGATGAGCCCAATCTAGTTTCTACTCCACTTTTACCTTTACATGAACCCAGTCTAGTTTTTACTCCACCTTTACCTTTAGATGAGACTAGTCCAATTTCTATTCTATCCCTTCCTTTACCATGGGTTTATCCCATGCCCACTTAATGGGTTGATCAACCTTATTGTAATATCCATAAAGTTGTTGTCCATTAGACTAAATATTTCTAGTTATATTAGTCACCCCCAACTTTTCCTTCCACCTCTTCAACTATTAGGCCCCCAAATTCTACTAAAAAATGTATTTTTTGATTTCATGGGATAGATAACCATGGTACCACTCATTACCATAAACATAGGAAAAATATCAATTAATTGCATCCATCTACTACTCAGTCCAAAGACAAATCCATACCTCCTCCTAAGCTATTACTATATTTTATCCCTAAATATAGAGAGGTATATTGTCTTCAAAAATAGTGTGGAACACATCATATCTATTGCTATCACATTATCTAGCATCACATTCATTATTTCCCACAATCAACACCTGCATCATTCATTCTTCCTTGTAAATGGCATATATGCACAAAGGATCCACCTTCTCTATAGGTTGCACCTCCTTCTTAGACCATAGATATTATTCCCATTCAGACACCCATTCCTATCCTTAATTATCTTATGCATAATATCCCTCATGATCATTAAACTTCATCGTCTACACCTACATTTTTAGTTGAGGAGATATATAAGGAAGTGTTTTCATAACTTTCTATAAATTTGATGAGACTCTAGTTGCCATTAGAATTCAACTTCATATAGATGTTTTGAATGTCATGGATAATATTTATGTTTAAATTTATTATTATTTGTATACATGGCATGGTGTTCTTTCACATTTTTATATGCTATGATATATATTTTATTTGTGATCCATTTTTATATATATCTTATACAGTTGACTATGTGTCAAATTTGGTTTCACTTATCTATTTTACATGGATCATTATATTATGCTTTATGTGTTTTATATGGTTTCATTTGCTTTCATCTTTCTTATGGATTATTATAATTATTTTCATGAATGCACACTTATGTTTATGATTTTACTTATTTCATGGATTCTTTTTCTTTTACAATGATTGTTTTCTATCTTATCTCACTCAAAAATTAGATAATTATTATTTCAACTTGGTTATACAAACCTTGATTCCCTTAGTAATTTCTCTATACCATATGATCAATTAAAAAATAAAAATTATCATTGTACTACTACCATCTACCAATATACTTTGATCTCCCTTTATTACTTTATTTTCCTTTCACATACTAATCATACATACAGTTGACACTTGAGACTACATATTGGTACATAGGTAAGCCTAAGAGTTTAGTTAGTCATATCTTTAGATACTTAGCCTCCTTTAAACCAAAGTATAAATCTCATTTGTGTGTATCACTTATATCCCTCATGTTTTTTATTCCAAATCCATATGGAGGAGGAATAATAAAATCCATAAAAATTTATAAACCAAATCATTTAAACAAAAGGCAATGATTCAAAAAAGGCAACATGCAATTTTAAAAGTCTAATCACAACCAAAGATGTGAATCATAACACATATCTTATTCCTAATTGAATCTCAAACTCAAAAATTGACCTCATGATAGAGTCAAGGTCTATTATGGTATGATAGGCATATAGATTGGGATAGGATAATTTAAAAAAATCTGTAAGTGTTACCTACTTTCTCACACAAGTATCCAATATTTATAATAGACCAATGACTCTATACGAGGTTTTAAGGAATGAGGAACATTTTTGGGAAGGTAGGTCCATTTTAATTTTATTATTCATATAACCATCATGATTCAACCTTAGTATCTCACCTATTTTCTTGTATGACTTTGTATTTATTATGAATGTGTATCCTTTATATCTTTATGGTCACTCAACTCTTAGTTTCTCTCATTTGTACCTAGTATGCCTCATGTTTCCTAAGGTCTTCTCATATATTCCTATGTCATTATTTTTACATTACCTCTTTCATTACAACATTCCTAATATTTTTCCTTCAGAAATATTTTTTTGTTAACTGATCATTCCCCCTAGGGTTTCCCTTTATGATTTATAGTGTAAGACCATGGATAGAACCAATTTTCCTCCTAAATTACCATAATAAAACATTTTCTTACTACCATTCACCTCATTAGTGTTCCCCTTGTGAGTTTCAATGTAAGACCATGGATAGGACTAGGGACCTCATCACAAATTACCACTTTAAAAATATATTTAAATTATTTCCATAGTTTTGACCTCCTCATTAGTGTTGCCTTTGTGAGTTTCAGTGTAAGACCATGGATAGGACTAGATCCTCCTCATAAAATATTCCAATACCTAGTTTATATTATAACCAGTTCATAATAAAATTACATGCTTCAAATTCAAGATAATTTGTGTTAGATTATGATTTACATGTCATTTATAAATTTCCCATATTAATTTAGTATGTTTTATGCTTACTTCATAAGAAATTAACTTTTCTCTTTTATTTTTTGATCGTGTGTATGTTTACAACCATTTTATTAAAATACTCATACTTCCCATCTTGAATTAGTATGATTAATTAGATTTTTACTTACATTTTTTTTCTTTTCATACTTCTTAGCTTGATTTAGTATGATTAATTATATTTATACTTACTTTTTTTTTCTTTTCATACTTCCTAGCTTGATTTAGTATGATTGATTGACGTTATGATTTGTTTGGTTGTATACCATTGATTTTCATGTGTCTTACATTTTATTACAAATTTTCATACTTCCTAATGTAATATAGTATGATTTTCATTTGTTTTAATTTGGTACAAATCTTTACATGGTTTGAAAATTTTTGTTACCCTCTTTACCACTTTGGTTTATTATACTTATTCATCTTTTGTTTTTACACATTTCCTATCATGTGATAGTGTGTATTAGATTTTTTTTGATTAATTATAATTTTTGAAACCATTTTTTCCTTTTTATTTTTAACCATGAATGTGTATCACATAATGATAGAAAACAAAACATACATCACATATTTCCCATAGCATATGAAATAAAAGATAAATACATGTGCTAGAAAGGAAATATATCCATGCATCTATATACAAATTCAAATTCAACTCATAAGATAAATTAACTATCTATACCAATATATATCATGTGTTTTATATAATATAAGTAAAACATATAATATATATATCTCTAAGGTTGTACTTCATCCTATCTATCCTACTACCTAGCCATGCTACCCATCGATGCCTATGATTGACCCATCTAAATCATGTGCTGTAAATAGGTAGTCTAAGATCTCAATCTAAAAATTGTCCATGTAGGTTGGCCACCTGAGCCTATACCTATCTAAGTTAGATAGTAATCACCATGTACATAGATAGATCCTATGCTAAGCTCTATTATGCCTGAGCCTCTCCATCTCCTACCCCTATCGATGGATATAAACCATTACCTCACACTTTTATAAATCATGAAACCTCTCCTACTAGTATAAACCACCTCCCCTAATTTGGGGTTGATGGAACCACAACATTAACCAAAGTGATAGAGTAGTATCTACAAAACTAGAAATCAAAAATACATCACATCACATGTATATATATCTCTAATCATCTATCTATCATAATAAATAATGAAACTATTATTCTATATCAAAAACATAAAACAAGTTCAAAACATTTCTCACCAATTTTGATCTCACCACCCATAGTCTCACTATCTTCTCACCCTCTAAACACCTCCTCTATCAATTGCCTCTACACCAATGTAAAACTAGGATCCACTACTTGAACTTATCATGGTCTCTTCTTCAATGGCCTCTATATAGATCAACTATGTCCTATAGCCACTATAAGATCCCCTTATATGATAATTAGTACTTTTGTCTCCTCACATTGATGATGTCTATATCTCTAGTTAGCTCACAATAACTATTATCACCTTTGATGTGCTTACATCAACATCCATGGTGTCATCTCCTCTAATCCTCACTACCTCCTATAGCATAGGATTACAAAGAGGGTCTTTAGTCTCTTGTTAATGAATAAAATTCAAACCAAATAATTCTGATGAAAACTAATAATTCTTGCCTACATACTAGGGTGATCATAAATAACAAGAAAAAAATTAAAATAAAACTAATATCAAAAATTAGAAACTCCTTTTTAACTTCCTTGTAGCTCTAAATCCACTTATTGAGATAGTTGGCTTGCTCAACTTGTGTATAATGGAGTCTTTGTCAATGGTTCTCTTGCATCATCTCCCCTTTATTTTCCTTGTCTTGGATGGATTTAGGCATGGAAAAACTATATAGATTAATATTTTTAGAGTTATTTTGACAAAATAAAATTGCATATAAAAATATTAAATATTAATGGGTAAAGCCTTGTATTTATATCTTTGAAAGATTACTCTCACCCAAGTGTAGTTAGGTTAAAACTAACTATAATTGAGTTTGAACTAACCCTGGGTGAGTTAGGTTAACCCTAGTTGAGTTAATTATGGGACATGTAATTAATATTTGGGATAGAGATCCCATTTATTAAGCATGGCTCTCTATTTTTTACATTTAAGGAACTTTAGGGAGATATTTTAATTCCTTGACTTTGAGGATGATGATTTCATCATGACCTAGTTATTAAAATTTGTATTTTATAAAAAAAATAAACTAATTACACATTAAAAATCAATTAATCATTTAATTTGGTTTAATTTTTTAATTCATTTTTCTTAGTATTTTAACATTTTAAGAATTGCTCAAGTGCCCCACTTAATGGGTCCAAAGGCCAAACTACTAGTTATTAGGTCACAAGGTGAATGGAAATGAATCTATGAGAGCTTACTATTGTGTATAGGATAAAATCCTACATAGGGATGCCTCAACATGATTTTGAGCATTAATGTCTGATGTGTTGATGAAATTGTTACATTCACTTTTTTATGCTTAATTTACATTTTTTGGTAGAAATTAATTTGAAGTCTAGTTGGAAGCCAATTATGGTTAGAATGGGGTGTCTACAATTTGCCCATATTTAATAAAGCATTAAAATATATAGAAAATCAACATCTTCTCAAAGAATGAAAATGTCCTTAATGCTTAATGCCCTAGAAGGTGATGGATGAGCCCTGGATACCCCCTCAAGGGAACGAGTAGTAAATAAAGTCAGTGACTATTTTGTCAAAAAGAAGGAAATGATGGGACCTAAATGTAAAGAAGGTGGAAAATACTAATTTACCAAAAGGTGGTTATAATCATTGGCATGATGAGATACCCTATTTGGGTAAATAAATATGATGTTTTTACCAAAGGTGGTTATAATCATCAACATAGTGAGGTGAAAAATAATAGTTTGCATATAGGTAGTTATAATCATTAGCATAATGAAAAATGCCCCAATCAAGAAGATATAGATAATTATTTTCCCAAAGGTGGTTATGATCATTATCATAATGAAAACATACCCCATTAGGGTAAAAAAATAATAATGATTTATCTAATGGTAGTTATAATCATTAACATCCAATATATTGAAACTCAAATATTTACCAAAAGGTGGTTATAATCATTAATATTATAGTTTGGGACAATATGGAAAATTGGAAAATAGGTCTTGTGTATTGAATCCATACTCATGAAGTAATAGTAAGACATTATAGAGGAAAAATAGGAATCTGGGCAACCTATTAGTTGAGAGATGCATGTCCTAACTAGCAAGGATTAAAATTCATTTATGATTTAATTATGCAACATTTGGGTAATATTTGGATATGACAAGAATTTTTTAGGTGAACAAGGAGAATTACTATGACACCATTACTTTTAATATCCATAAAACTAATTTTTGGTGTAGCATGTGATGGTATGCACCATGATATAAAACATCATGATAATCTAGTCATAATATGTATAAGGACTAACATGTGATATAATAAACAAGTGAAAATAATGCACCAATGATAAAAATCATGATGACAATGTTGATGTATGAATATGGATGGAATTAATTATAATGCACAAGGAATCACCTAGTGAATGCATATAGACTAAGTCAATGCAAAATAATGAAAGTAGATAAATAAACAAACAAACAAACAAAATAAAGCACCAATAAACAAAAACATAATAAAACACCAAGAAATAAAAATAAAATAAAACTATCAAAATAAAATCAAACAAACATAAATAATGGTTAATCACAATATTAGTGCAAATATAAAACATTTTTTCGTGAATGTATAAGAGAGGTGTTGCCCTTGGTAATAAGATAACCCCTAAAATGAGACAAAAATTACATAAATATAAAAATACAGGGACAATTGACACAAGGTTTCCCCTAGGCTACAGGGAAATAATGACACACAAAACAATGACAAACATTACCCTTAGGCTATAGGAGATAATGAAATAAACAAACAAAATGGGGGAAAATAGAAGAATAGGAAGGGATAATAGAGCTGAATCTAGATACATGAGGTAAGTGGATGTTTATTATATAGTTCTATGGATGTAAGATCCAAAATGAACTTCAATCCTAATGTAGTTCTCCTATGATATGGGATAAAAGAAAATGATGATAAGAAAAAATGAATGTATTGTAGAGGAAATATGGAAATGATCTCATAAAATGGTGAGAGTGTAAGATGAATGTGCTTTAAAAATGTCAAGAGAATTTAAATAGAAATGGCTCATAAAATGACAAGAGAATAATAAAATCCAAGGGTGCAATAAGGCATCTACTTCAAATGACGAATGTACATAATGGAAACTCATAAAATGGTGAGATCATTAGAAAATGTTGCTCATAAAATGATGAGAGAATAAAATGAATCTAAGTGGTCATTATTGTATCAAAGTTGAATGCATAATTCTCACAATATGAAATCAAAAAATGGTGAAAGTGTATGACTAAGGTCAAGAAGAATGGGGAAACTAAATGACAAGTGTTTACTCATGAAATATCTAGGAGTCCCAAAATCCTTAAAGTAAATAAGTGGTCAAAAATAAAGGAAGGTGAGGCTAAACTAACCCAAGATACCCCATGCATCTAGGTGTTACCTACATAGTTTGTGCAGACCTCAGGATGATGTATTTCTCCTAGAAATGGGATGAAAAAGACCAAGGTGATATAGAAATAAACTAAACAAACAAGATGTCCCATCCCAAAAAATTTGATGGATATATATCTCATATGGAAAGTCTAAGCCTATTTTCATAATGTTGTGATTTTTAGGTTTTTTTAGAATCTTTTCCAATTATTTTTGGAAATTTTTAAGCATCTCAACTTAATTAAGAATGGTGAGATACTAAATGATCCAACTCACAAAATTGTGAGAGTGTATCTTAAATATGATTTCTAAATGGAAAGAGTATGGTAAAAAGGGTGATTTATTTAACCTAAACATAAATCTAGCACTACTTGAATAGTCCCATAATGAGACCTCAAATCACTATAGTTTCATCTTACGGTGGAGGAATCTAACTAGGTAGAAACAAGTTCATGAATTAGGTAAATGGCATATTATAGCATATGAATGAAAGGTGATGCAACAAGGCATGGGGAAGGTGTTGCTCCTAATTTTCCCACAGACAGTTATAATTAGGAAACAATAGCATAGGTCAATGATATTAATTTTTCCAAAGGTAGTTTTAATTAGTAGCACAGGGTGGGACACTGATTTGACCAAAGGTGGTTATAATCAATATCACTAAAAATATAATGTGTTAATAATGAAGAATGTAATTTCCAAACTACTATCATAATAGTTCAAGATACTACCTCTTTTTAGAATACTGAATCAACTATTGAAAATTTATCTAAATCTTCTTTTTGAAGGTGCTTAAAGAAAAAATGGATTAGAACCAAGGTCAAAAGGGTGGGTTGGGAGGTTAAAATAATGTTGGTCAATAGTGAAGGTATGGTATAGTAGTATACAATATAATACAAGGAAGATGATAGTATAGTACAACATAAAAGATCCTCATAGACAATACTTCAGGTTTCTCAAGAGAAGTAATGCTTAAGGTGTATTATGTTCAGAAGCTCATCAAGTTCATCTCTATTTAGTGTAGTGAGATTATATGCTCCAGAGCTATAATTTATAATAATGTCATAAGGGTCTATCCAATTGGGCTTGAACTTTCCTTTATTATTCTTCTCAACCATGGTATTTTTTTGGTTTTCTTTGAGAAAAAGATCACCAAGCTCAAACTCTATATGTTTGACCCACTAGTTATATTGACCATGTAATAAATTATGGTATGCTTAAAGGCTATTTAAAATGACCATGTGATTCTCATCTAGTAACTCTAGCTCTTGTAAGAAAGTTAATATATAATCTTCATCATCTAGGATATGTTTTTATGAGATATGCATATATGGTAAATCGATCTCAATGGGAAGAATAGATTCAGTGCCATAAACTAGGGAATATGGTGTGGCTCCCATTGGAGTATGATAATTAGTATTATATGCCTATAGGGCATGGAAGATCTAGAGGTGCCAATCATGGCCAGTATCATTGATAATCTTTTTAATGATGTTAATAATGGTCTTATTAAATGATTCTACTTGACCATTACCTTGTGGGTGATATGCAGTAGAAAATTTTTGGGTGATATCGTACCTAGCATAGAGGGATTTAACATCCTTGTTTTTAAAAAATATATCATTATCAAATATAATGTTAGATGGGATACCATAGCATCAAATGAGATGGTTGAAGATGAATTGATAAATCTATTTTATACTCACATAAATGAGGTATATATCTTCAACCCACTAGTGAAATACTCAATAAAGATAAGGATGTGTTTATGGCCATTAAATAAAGTATGGTTAATCTTCCTAATGAGATTGATTTCCCATATTGAAAATAGAGATGGTGTAAGCATCATTTTTAGTGTTTTGGATAGAGCATGAATCAAATTGGCATGCCTTTGACATTTTTCACACCTTTTGACATAATTAGTTGCATCTACTTCCATTTTTAACCAATAGTAACTAATAAGTAGGATCTTTTTTGTAAGGATGACCCTGATGGTGTGGGCTCCCTATACTCTTTCATGAACTTATCATAATTCTAGTGTGGCTTCTATCATATTTAAATAACAAAGTAGAATTCCATCAAAGCTTCTATGATAAAGGTTTGGGTTGAGTAAGGTATAGTAAGAAGATTGATGTGTAAAGGCTTTTTATTGTTTATGTGATAGGTTTGGTGCCATGATGTGATTGTGATAGTAATTATATAGGTCTAAGTACCAAATAGAATTGGGACTAATAATCTCATAAATCATTGAAATAATTGAAGGTTCATGAGTAGGTGCTAGAATATTATTAATAAGGAACTGATATTCTTTTGCCTTATTTGTTTTATAGATCAAATAATCAATGGTGGCCATGGCATCTATTATTTTTTTATTAGCCCTAGGTATGTGTTCAAACTATATGTTAGCAATTTTTTATTTGAGAGTGTCCACCTTGGCCTTATATGGTACTAGTTTATCATATTTGGTTTGAAAATGGTCAGTAACCTGATTGATGATTAATTAAGAATCAACATAAACCATGAGATGTTAAATGTTTCATTATACTACCTAATGAAGTCTTGTAATGAGTGATTCATATTCAACCATGTTATTATTAAAAGGAAAGTTGATATGGAATGATTTAGGAATAAGATCCCCCTATGGTATAATAAATAATAAGCATACCCCTGATCCATGTGATATAAATGACACATCAAAATATAGATTCCAGTATTATTCCTTAAGAGGTGTTTCTATGATGGTCATGATGGATTCATATGGGAATGTAAACATGATTGGTTTGGTTTCTAAAAGGGGATCTTCATCAAGTTGGTTTGTAAGGACTTATCCATTTATGGTTTTCTGATTGATGTACTCAACCTTAAACATAGTAGTATGATACATTTATCCATACAGCCTTGCAAAGTTGTATTTGATAGCGGATACTTGAGTGGATATAATTTAACAAACAATATGGTCTTGTTATTAAGCATGTAATGATGCAGCTTCTAGGTTGTAAAGACCATAGCTAAACAAGCTTTTTTATTGGTGTATAATTATGTTCTTATGTGACTAGTGTATAAATTAGGTAGTACATATCATGTTCTTTTCCATTCTCATCATGTTAATCTATAAGGTCCCCTAGGGCATTATTAGTAGTAAATAGCTATAACAAAAATAACCTCACTAACACTGGTGGTAATAAAATAGGTAGATTATCAAGATATTATTTTAGGTGATGAAAGGCCTTTTGGCATTCTTCATCCCAAATAAATTTAACACCTTTATTTAATAATTGAGTGAAGAATGGCATTTATCAACCAACTATGAAATGAAGCATCTAATGGACTAGATTTTACCCTACAAACTATGGAGCTACTTTAAAGTGGAAGGTGCTAGAATATTGGTAATGGATTGTACCTTGGTAGGATCAACTTCAATTCCTTAGTGAGAGATAATTAATCCTAAATTTTTTTCTAAAGTGACACCAAAGACATGTAGAAACCTAAAACAATCCATAACTAGCTTTTGACTAGACTTCGTTTTGATTCCTACCAACCATTACAAATTAAGACTAAGAACCAGTAGACGTCCCAAATTTACTTGCACATCATTCATCAAATCTCATGATCATTTTGAGACATCCTTGATTGGGGTATCTTATTGTATGCAACAATAACCTCTCATGGATTCATCCCTAATCACCTTATGACATCATAATTGTCAATTTGGCCTATGGACCTATTAAGTGGGGCTTTTTCACACTCAAATCAAATATTGAAAGAGCTAAAAGGCTAATCAAAATCAATAGCAAATTAAACTAGATTTAATACCTAGTTTAATTACCTATTTAAAATTAATGAATATCTAAAAAATAAATTCAAAATATCCTTTCCTTTCATCATTACCTTTATGATTTGTCAAGCTCTTTGAAAATATCCTAAAATATCTAATTTTGAGAGCCATGCCTAATAATTGCAAATCATAATTACTTGACAACTATTAACTCTATTAGGGTTAAATTTGACTCACCTAGGTTTATTTTGAACCCATTTCAATCCTTAAATCAACCCTAACTCACCTTGGGTGAGATTTAATTCCTAAGGCTATAAATACAAGGCCTTACTTATTGAATCCTAAGCCATTTTAGTGCAAAGTTATTATGTAAAAATATCTTCAACAAGCTCTCATAAGCCAAAGTTATAATGTTAATTTAGAGAGAGAGAAAGCTTTTCAAGTAGTGTTATAATGCCAAAATCCTAATCTGAGCTACATCACAAGACAAAGTGATAAAGAGAGAAGGATCCAACAAGCTTCATTTCCAAATACTTCTTGAAGCACAAGCTGAGCAAGCCACTTAACAAAGCATTTAAATCTCCCAAGGAAGGTAAAATAATTATTGCCTTTTATGTTTTAGTTATGCCTTAATTTATCTTTTGTTACTAATATTTCCCTAGTATCTAGGTTAGGATTTTAAGTGTTAGTATGTTTATTTGAGTCTCATATTTCTTTAACTAACACTATACTAACCCCCCCTCCTTGGATTCCTATGATCACAAAATGTCACACCCCATGGGATCCTATGGATCATCCCATATAAGCAAGGATATTAATATGAAACTTTTAGTTTTGCTAATGAAAGCTTAAGAATATTCCAAATTTGAGTTTTAACTTTATTTTTCATGTAATTCTAATTTTTAACAACATAATTTACATAGAGACCAACATTAATCCTCCTAGAACCAACATCGATCCCGATATAACCAATGTCGATCCACCTAGGACTTACATCGATGATTGTGAAGAATAGAGCATGACATGAACATGATTTATGAGGATTTTTCTCAAGTTTTTTTTATTTTCATTTTTTGTTTTTGGATTGGAGTGTTGTCTATTTAACCATTTTCCTACATGGTCTAAAGAGAAATTTGTTTTTTTATGATTGTTTTTCTAATAGTCTTTTTTGTGAAGTCTATATTATGTTCTTATGTGTTTTTCAATAAATAGATGTTGATCTCTTTGGATTGACCAATGTCAATCCTTATAAGCTGACATCAATCTTTGTATGGACCTTTGATCCCTATAGACTAACAACAAACAATCTTTGCATGGACTGTTGATCTCTGATCTCTGAGACAAAAAAATAGGAAACCTAAAATATCATTTCAAAACATTATTTTTCATTCATATTTGGGATTATAATCAGGTAAAAACCTATAAAATTTGTAGTTCCTAAGGTGTAAAAATCCAAATTTGAACATGGATAAAACTTGCACACTTTGTCTTTGGTTTTTAAAATTAACCTAAGTTATTTTTCATGCCTAAGTTTTTTTCAAAAAAATTCAAGTTTTTCAACAAGTGACAAGGGGATTAAACTTCAAAACACATCTTATTTTGGTGATTTAAATGAACTCTCACACTAGATAGATGATCTTGAGATTTTCATTTTCACTTATTGAAATTTTTTTATTTCAAGCAAAATTATTGATGCATGTATGTTCTTCCCTCATCTCCTTTATAGAACTCAGGTGACAAAAAATGCTCATTCTTTGTGTCGGTCATGTTGAAAATAGATACTAATATGTGGGTGAATCAGCATACAATAATGTACATTTAATCCCAAAACCATTCCATCATTCATCAACTTGATCTAGCAACATAAACATGAAAGCACATACATCCAAAGCATGAACAAGGGCATACACCACATCAATGCAACATCTATGTGGGAAACCCTCATGGGGGATAAAAATAACTAAACCCTATAAGATGTAATATAGTATTATAATGATAAGATCCAATTTATACTAGTTTTAACTGATCAAGGAATTACCATCCCTTATTTTAGTCAGTCTACAATCCCATAAGGAGCTTCTACACCTATCTAGTTGAGCTACCACAATAAATAGACCTTTAACAAGTTTCACCTTTAAAGAGGATGAAACCCCCTAGATTTTGAGCTTCCAAAACACATAATAACACATCTACCTTTGGACTAATGTCTACAACACCGGATGATGGACCTATACTTATCACTCTTCACCTTCACTCACACTCAATCTTCAAATCTATAAGAACATTATTATGACATCAAAAAAATGACCTATAGGTCATATACACCATCATAAACCTGATCTATCCTTCAAACCATCCAATGTTCACACATAACTTTCACCTTTCCTTTTTTCACCATACACACTCTCTCAAATAGCCTCTTGAGCATACTCATTCTACCTTTTCTAGGCTTATTAGGTCTAATGACCTATGTGATCACCTTCAGCACCTTACTCAAACATTAATGTCTAATAATCTTCACTATATAATTTTCCTCACTAACTTTTACCTTCTCTTTCAAATTTTATCTCCTTTTTTTGGCTTCACACATACACAACTAGAATAAACATGCCAAATAGGTCTTGTACTTATACCATGCTCTTGGCATAACCCATCTTGGTCAGCCAAGATGATTACCAAAATTTTACCAAATTTTAAATAGGTCATAATACATGTTACATGTAATAACCACAAATTTCATAGGTTGTTTAATGCCTCATTATCCCCAAACCACCATTAGGTCTTGGTGAGACTTAAAATTATTAGGCCTTCATACTCACACATTACATGTGAGACTACTTAGACCACCTTAATTATTTACCAATGATTAAAACATATAAAAAAATATCTCAAATGTCCCTTTTATTATTACCATAAGGTTATATTGCACCTATAACACCAAATCCATACTTTGACCTACCAATTAGGTCTCCTTGCTCTTCAGGGCTTCATACACAGAAAACATAGTCTCAAACTTTTGGACCAAATACTCAAAAATTTAAATTATCCATATGATTATATCACGTATATTAACCCATTAGGTCCTAATATATACCTCCATATTCTTTATACACATCAACACATCTTCTAAGAACTCAAAACAACATACACACAATGACCACTCAAACTGTTCATATATAGTCAAGCTATTTTAACTTTCCATATCTGTTCAAGGGAATATCATGAAAACCAAAGATTTATCATAATCCTAAGATACTTATATAATATATAAATTCTCATTTACTTCTTCAAATATTCTTAGAACAACTTCAACTTACCTCTACAAGATGGTTACCCAAACTGCCAGTGCATTCAACAAACATAGTCAAATTATACATCTTTATTCATGTATAATATATATTGGTAATACCTTAAAATAACATAAAAAATATCCATAAGGAGTCCACAATAATTTCCAATAGCTAATATATCAAGATATATCAAAACAAGATCAAATAATATTTTCGGGTCACTTACAGTCCATGTATGAACACACAGTCAACTTTGAACCTCAATATTTATTAATGTACACACTTTCAAATCTTAAAATTAATATTTAAAAATTTATCTTGGAGTCCTATACACGTTTTATTTTTACACCATGAAAAAAATATCTCTAAATCAAAATATATGGCCAAAATATAGATCACTAGTTTTTTCCTTTGCAAATTCACATATTCAAATGTAAATGGTCACAGTTAAACCTTGATAATAATACTTGCATCTTATGTCCTCACTATTCATATTAAACATTCATATTTGATATTATTATATTAATCTTAACCTTTAACACATAGTCCACTAATGCCAAACATTAAACCTTGAACATGTTGATCTCATCTTGTGCACTCTTACAACTTTAACCTCAAGTACTTCATCAATCTCCTATACATAGCTCAATATTTAATAATGCTAAATAGCTATCACATTGACCTCTTGAATTTAAAATTCACTATTAATATCTATCTATATGATCACCTACTCATATTTTATCCTTGAAATAAGCTCAATCTTTATCTCTACTCAACATTAAACATTGAATACTTGGCACCATCTCACTACTTCCAAACTTATTGGAGAAACGTGCTCCATCAATGTTGCTTTAACTTTAACTTGTAAAAATTTGACTATAGGAACCTTTTTTATCTTCCTAGAAGGCTAACTTTACATAATCATATCTTTTACCTCACTCACTCGTATGTTTTCAAATTTTTACCATATGATATCCTCACATAGGAGAATCCAACCATGTGACAAACTACTCATAGAACCCTCACATGTTTGAGATATAAAAACATTAAAAATCTCACTCATATTTTTTTGCCATAGAGCCAACTATGTCAAAAACTTGTCTAGAAGGCCAACTTTGAACATGCATATCTTTTGTCATGCTTCAGTGTTTGACCTAAAAGTTAGCAAAAATTAACTAGGTACAAAACTAAACAAACCCATATGATCAACTTTTCCTGAAACATCTACCCATTTGAGATATTCTACCATCAAAATTCTTACTCAACTCTTCTTGCCATATTTTTAATTTGGCTAAGTATGGGAACACATTGTCAAAATGCCTAGAAGCCCAACTTTGCACTTGCATATCTTTTGATGCACTTCAGTGCATGATCTAAAATTTATCACAAATCAACTAGTGACTAATGTGATAAAAACCATATTACCAACTCCCCATGACTCATCCACATGTGTTAATGGTGACTTCATCATACCACCTACTCAAATTTTTTGCCACTACACCTAAAATGTCTAGATGACGACAATGATCAACCAAATGAAATCCACTCATGCACACAAGAACTCAAAGTTTATAAAACATATTATGGACCCTTTTTACATTATTTATATTCCATTCTCATCCCTAAACATATATAACCATGACAAAATAGAATATACTTAAAGTATATGAAGACAAGCACATTGCACACTTTGTCATTATCACATAGACTATCAATGCACTTTATCCACTCATATAGACAACTTCATGATATCATTGAAAATGTTACATTATCTCTCTTTAGTACAAAATCATTAAAATAATGTCATTAGGCCCTCCTTAGGGTGATCTAAGCATGACCCTAAAGCCTTTTCACTTATCTTTATTTTGTGTACATTTTTGCTTATGAGTGGGAGTTCATTGACTTATCATGGATTCTTTAAGGAAGAATTGACCTAGGAATTCATATTTTATCATCATTTCAACCCCATTCCATATTGGGTTATATAAATTTATGGTGACCCATTGGGATTCTTGTTTTGAGTAATTAAAATAAGCTCCTTTAGTGGTACTCCACCTTAGACCATAGGGGCAACTCAGACATCACACTACACTAATCAAGTGATAGATGTAGTGGTTATGAAAAATAAAAGACATTTTCACAAAATTTATTTAATGTGGATAAAATTTATGTGAGCATTCTTATATTATCCATACTTGGGACCATCTATAAATACACAAAAATGATAGATTAGAATAACCTTACTTGTTGGGAACATAATTTTGATCCAAGGTGAGTGGCCCAAAGTTCCATGTCTAGTAAAAACTCTTGGGACAAGATGGAACCTAAAAACCCTACTTTTCATGAAATTTTATAGTTATATTAACACTTAAAATCCTCCCAAAATATAGTTTATTTATATAATTTGATATTATTATGCAACCTTGTCAATTTTAGGACTTAGGATGTTATACTTGGTTATTTGTGTCCTTTTACCCTTTCTTGTATGGTTTTGAGTCTAAAATATCTATTTATTTTACCACATCAAAATGAATATTGTTTATCTATCATTCTTTTATTTGAGGAGGCATTACGATGCCAATTTGACACCATACCTATGCCTTAGCTTTTATATCAATTCTATTTGTGTGTTATTTAGTTAAAAATGGTGTCATTATGCTACCCAATTCATTTTAAGTCTTTTTCCTTCAATTATTGAAACTTAGAGCATGATAACATCATTACACTACTTTAATCATTTCATTAACTTATTTGCTTTATGTCCAAAGTTCTTTTTTGAAACCAAAGCCATGTGTGCCTTTTGGATTTATGCCTAGTGTCATTATATTTTTCATTATTTTATAGCTTGTTGTTTGTTTTAATAAGCCTATTTTTTATTATTGTTTTTTTATATATTTGGTAAAAATCTCCTATCTTCCATATGCCTTTTATTTCATGCCTTATACCAATTGACCAAGTTCATGTTTAAATATGAATGCCTAGTTTATTTCGAAGTGTTTCAGATTTGTTAGATCAAATCTCATACCTTGTTTTGTTTAAAGTATATCTTTTGTTCCTTTTACAAAAAACCTAGCACATGCCTATTTTGAACCTATCTTTTGTGCCTTATTTTTCCAAAAGACCTAGCAACTTTTATTTTCTTATATTAGACTTATTTAAAACACTTTATACCTAGATTTTGGCATGTTAGTTTTTATTCATCAAATTGATCAGTTGTTCAATACATTTGATTTTAGAAATTTTACATTTGACTATTTCATACCAAGTTTTATCACAAACCATTTTATAGATACAAATCCACTTTCTAGACCAATTTTAAACCTTTTTTCCTTTAGATAATGTTTTTAAGAATTTGTATATCTCTGGTATTTTTTTGTAAAATGTTCGTCATTTATTTAGATGTCTCATTACACTTATAATATAGCCATGTATAATTTAGGTTATGATAATTTGGTTACATATGATGAATTTTTTAAAGACCCCTACTAGGATGATGTTGTTTGTGAGACAAATCCATATCTTCCCTATAATAATCAATATGAGAAACAAAGCCAAGATCCTCAAGAAAAGTATGTGGTAATAGCTTATATGTGCCAATTGATGTATGGTCTTTTCCCTTTCACTACTCATGGTACCTAATCCTCTACCTATACCATTAACCCTCATTCATATTGTATGAGCCACAAAACTCCATAGCATCCAAGAATTACCATTATAAGACCTCATCCTTTAGCTTGTGAAAGAAACCAAGCTTCACAATGTCCTACCATTTCTATACTAGGACTTCATCCTTTTGCTTGTGCAAGAAACCAAGATTCATAATGCCCTACCATTTCTATAATATGACCTCATCCTTTATCTTGTGAAAGAAACCAAACTTCACAATTCCCTACCATTTTTATTAGAGGACCTCATCCTTTAGCTTGTGTGAGCAACCAAGATTTATAACACCCTACTATTTATATTCTAGGACCTCATCCTTTAGATTGTGCAAGCAACCAAGATTTACAAAGCCCTACCATTTTTATTACAAGACCTCATCCTTTGGCTTGTGTGAAAAACCAATATTTTTAATGCCCTATCATTACCATTCTAGGCCCTTCTAAGTATGATAGCTCATTATCCCAATAAAGTTGTGTAAATACAACTAGATAGGTCATAGTTACTATTATAGGCTAGAATTACACCCTTGTGAGATAGTTTTTTAAAATCTCTCAATATTAGCTACAAGCATGCAAATAACCTCAAGTTGTGGGTATCCTATAGTGAGGTTGAACCTCCAAAGTAGGTCGGTTCCTCTTTGATGCTCACCTAAACTAAAAGCTAAACTAATGCTTCATAGGGAAAAGGGTTATAAAGGGGATAAGGAATCCTAGGAAAGATAACCAAGTGATGCACCAAAGCTAAATTGTAAAATCTCACCAAATTTAACCCACAATAATTCTATAGAGGACAATACTAACTTAAACAATCTCAAGATTGAGCTGGTTGCATTAGTATTTCATGGAGAAGGTTTTGGAAGCAATGAATGCAATAGAGAGGAGTTTTATGACTCACATAAATCTCACATCAATGGTAGAAAGAATAGTAAACCAAACCTATGAATGGCCTTGAAAACACCCTAAACAAGTCCAAAAAGGAGGACCATCGATGAGGAAGATTCTCCTTCATACATTACCATAGTGAACAACTCAACAGACATGAATCCAAGGAAAGAGATAGGCAAAGAAAGTCCTTTTTATTGCATCAAGAGGTAGTTCTTACAAGTGCTTGATAGGGTCGATCTTAATCAAGCTTAGCATATTTTTAAATATCTCAAAGAGTGTCCCATCTCCTAGAAAGATAAAACAAAATCTAAAAAATTGGGAACCATTACAATGGCTTGAAAGCCAATAAATATATAAAAGAAGGGAGAAAAGAGAAGAGGGACTATGTGAGAAAATGGAAGAGGAGAGCCATAAATTCCTACAACCACCACTTTCATCCTTATTTTACCATGGATTGTGTCATTGAAGGTCATCCCAATCCCCTCAAGCCCATCCTACACTCAAGTCATCCCTTTAGGAATTGATGGAGCCATACCAGAGGTAACTGCATATTCCTACCAAGTATGAGTGATTTGACCTTTGAATTTAAGGCTAAACATGTTCTTTACTATAACTTAAACTATCCCAATTGGTCCTTTCATGTTTTTTTCTCCACCTAGATGTGTTTAATCCCTATTTGACCTTTTCTCATGTTCTAGAAGTGAGTTGTATACAATTGTGCCACTTGTCCTTGACTGATTGGCCCTTTGGATTTCCTGGCCAGTGACCTTAATGTTCCATGGCCATTTGCTTTTTACTGACTATTTTCCATAATTTTTATTTTAAAAATTTCTATTTTACTCATCGGGCTTTGCACTCCTTTCAACTTACTTCAGACTTCTCAGTGCTTATTACTTGTTTTAGAGTTTTCATCTGCAACTTCTTAGTTTTTGGGTTTATTTTACTACATGTGCCTTGCTTGTGTATTTAATTTCCAATGTTGAGTTAGGTATTTGTTTTGTCAATTTCTCATAGAAAAAATTCTCATGGGAATTATCTATGGCGTTAGACTTTTCCCCTTTATTTCTCAATATTTTCAAAAGGAAAAGCTTTAGATAATTTGTTTGAAGGAAATTCTTTAGACTTTTGTATGAGCCTTCATCTTGATTGATTCCTTTTTCCTTTAGACTTAAGTCTTAAGGAATTATTTTCCTTTTTTCCTCTTGTCTTAAATACTTCTCAAAATAAAGTGCCCTTTGAGCCTTCAAAAATGACCCTTCAAAAAATTAAACTATCCCTTCAAAATTTTAGAAAGTGGCATTCCTGAAGGGCACATACCCTTCAGGTTTCTTTAAATCATCCTTTCCTAAAAATTCCCTTCAGCAACCTAAAGATGGTCTTCAAAAATTTTATGTCTCATTACTTTGGGTTTTTCACTATTGATTGCTTATGAAGTGAAAAAAGTTATGCTACCTAGGAAACCCAAAGTTGTGTCTCTTATAAAGCCTAAAAACCTATTACTTGACCAAATCAGGTTTGTCAAGTCCCTTCACTAACTTTGGTTTTTTTTGGCAAAGTAACTGATATATTAAAACCCAAAGTCTTCTTTCTCAAGAACAATTCAAGTTTTGCATATCCTCTTACTTACTTTGGGTTTTTCAAGTGAAGTTACTTATGTTAGAAAAATTGAAGTCTTTAGACTTGGAAAACCCAAATCCTTCCTCTTTTTCAATACTAATTTCTCTAAGCAACCTAAAAAACCTTCAAGTCAAAAACATGAAGTTTAAGGTCAAGGTGGCATATTTGGCCTATGGGATCAAAAACTACCAATAGTTACCATCCTAAGCTAGCAACCAACCTTTGTTGATCCCATCATAGATAAGCCTATCATTATCCAACCATCATATATTCATCATCCAATTCCAATCATACCCCACTTTCAAAAACCCATACCAATCTTGGATCCATAACAGATCTAAAAAGTACCTCTCTAACTGAGCCAATCATTAGAAGACCAAGATGTGTTTAAAACTAGTATATTACAACTACTTGTAAATCAAGGCTAGGAGAACCAACCAATCCATGATGTTTTTGTTGAAACACCTATTTTTGACTAGTCAACCTATGATGAATCACCTTTTCATAATATCCCTATTGTTGAGGAGTCTCACTCTGATAAACTAGTCTTTATTGAGTTACTTATTAATGATTATAACTACCTTTGGGAAAATCATTATCTTGACCATTGTCCTATTTTTAAAGAGCTTCCCTATGATAATGCATTCTCTAAGGAATTGTCTCTTGATCTTTTTCACCTCATTAAGGAGTCTCACTTTGACAAACTAGTCTTTATGGAGCCCATTATGCCATCACAAACTATTTATTATCCCATACCAAACATTCAAAAAAACATCATTGTAACATCATCCACACCAGATGAAGAATAGATATTGAAGTTAGGTTATATTCTTAAATCAACATTAGATTTAGCATTAGAATTAGAATTAACATCAGTCTCACCATTAGATTCAGAGTCCCTTGAATTAGACTCAACTTCAGAATCAAAATATATTCATGATTGTTACAATATTGGTTGTGCATGCCTTGTAGATCAATTTTAATACATTTAAGATCCTTCTATGATTTTTGAGGCTGATTACTTTAGCTTTGACATAATTTATACTAGTATCTTATATGAGGATTGTGTTGCCTCTTTCCATTCTATTACTATTCCATAGGCCATTAACACCAACCAACCTAGCCATTATATTTACATTTCACCTCCCATAAGTGTTGATTGGGACTGATAAAATCATACCTTATTGAACTACATCCATGGAGACATATTAGTTATAAAATATTAGTAGGGGCAAGACCACATTCATGTAAAAGAAGAACAATCTCCTAGTGAAACCTTTTCGGAGGCACTAAGGGATAATAAAAGTCTAAAATTAGCATTTTTTACTAAAATCTTGTTTGAGGAGGGAGAATACAATCAAATTCAAATGTCACTATTCCTTAGTGAAACCTTTTTAGAGGTATTATGGGATAATCAAGACAAATTAATTGGTGAAAACCTCATCAAGGTGTCAATAGTTGAGCACAATAGTTATTCACTACTTGATGAAGATTTAATCAAAGATAAAATAAATCTAGTTTCCAATCTATAGAATAATCATATGATATCTACTCTCAGGCCCAAGCAATAGAAAAAAATTTGGGTCCTATCAAGATCATATTCATAAGTCTTCATCCCTACCACATCCAAAGTTATGTCAAATGTAGAATCAACAACATTATGTGTGACTAAAAACCCCAATATTCATTTGCTTTCCAACCATTATACATTCCATTATCATCCACCTTTACATTGCCAAATTAGACCTATCATCCAATATTTATTCGTATTTATCATCCTTGACCTTACTTTACTTTGTAGAGGCTACAAAGATACCTTATTTCAATGTTTTAAGGAAACAAAATCAATGACCAAAGAATATCAAAACAATATCATTGGAGTCCAAATATACAGCATATTCTTGATAGAGCAACTATTTAAAAGAGGTGTGAGCTAGTATTTTACATGATTTATTTTTCTAGTTGTATTATATGATGATCAAGACATGCATCTCCACATTATGAAGTATAATATAAATATGTACCTTGACTTTTCCATTTACCTTTTTACCTTATCATTTCCATTTTCCATTCCTCTTATCATTATTTCATACCCTACCATTTACCTTACCATTTTTGGGCAACCCTATTACCATTATATCTAATGGCCATCCTATCATCTTCCTTATGTTGTACCATATGCCATCCCACCATACCTTCACTAATAACCAAAGCCTATTTTTAGTTTCCCTAACTAACCTTTTTTTATCTTAATTCCTTTAGTTATTACCACACCTTCTACAAGGGGATTCTGATCTAGTTTTAAGTAGTTTTATAAATTCCATGTTTAAATGATAGTTTATGAAATTAGTGTGACAATGGATCTAGAAATTTATCTTTCATTTACATTTGATTGGTGCCACTGATTATAACCACCTTAGGAAAAATTATTATTACACCTTGTTTTACTAATCATATCTTCTTATGAGAAAGTTAGTATCATAGACCTATGTTGTAATTTCCTAATTATAACTGCCTATGGGAAAATTTGGAATAACACCTTTACCATGCATTACCACATCACCTTAACATTAAATTCTCATTTACATTTCCATTTTCCTAAATTTATAACTTGTTGTTACCTAGTTGGATCTCACTACCTTTTGTGTTGGTATAACTATTATGACTTGAGGTCCTAAAGGGATTATGTAGATCATGCTCGATTCACATTGAGGTCAGCTCAGTCCCCCTTTTTCATACACTCTCACCATTTTATGAGTAACCTAAGCCAATTCTTTCACCATTTTTAAAATGGTATTTTATCAATTTATAATGATTTAAGATACCTCAAAATTCCAAAAATATCTAAAACATTTCAAAATCTAAAAATATGTGTCCCATTTAAACCTAATCAGTCATCCTTGATTTACCCTACTAGGGCAATTCCATTGTTGAATCTAATCCATTATATTACTATTGGGTGTGTGACATTGCCTTTACATATACCATTACTTAGGATAACTACCCATTTATAATTCCATTGATCCTTCATCCATAGGTATTGACTTAGTTGATGACAAGATGTTTTCTATTGCTTTTTCTTTCAAGTTTTTTGTGTGTTTGTTTGCTTAGTTATTTGTTTGTTTGTTTACCTATTTCTTTGTTTTAATTTTTTTTCTTGACTCAGTCTATAGGTGTTCATTAGATAATTCCTTATGCATTATTCTTTATTCCATCCATATTCATAGATCATCATCATTTTATCATTGATGCATTATTTTTAATTATTTATTGGATCAAGAGTCAGTCTTTATGTATATTGTGATTAAGTTCTCATGGTGTTATATATCGTGGTGCATACCATCATATGATACAAAAAAAATTATCTTAATATATATTACAAAGAAATGGATCCACACACAAAGTATCCTTGATAACCTTGATAATCCTCCCACCCTCCTTGATCAAATCAACCCATTGACCATTCTAGTTATATCAATCCTAATAAAGATGATCATCTCTACATTGGTAGGTATGATAAAATAATTAAAATTGGTCAATTATTTTTTTCTAATCATCTCTTTCATCACTTTGTGCATTCTCATATGCCTAGTTTTCTTTGGATTCTTTAGTCATAAACCATCACATTTATGTTTGTGCCTACTCATCTTTAATCTATGCAGCAAATTATATCCTTAAGTTATGCTTGCTAATCTTCCATAGTGGGGCATCAACAAAATATCATTTTTTCAATCTAGGTCATCTTAATGATTATAACCACATGTGGTAAAATAATTATTTTGACTCATCCACCCTAACTAGGGTGTATGCCTGTGCCACTGATTATAACCACCTTTGGGCAAATTAGTGTCTCAACCTTTGTTATTGATTACAACCTTCTTTGGGCAAGTCAATAAATTTTAAATCAATAAATGTAATTATTTTTTCATTTGTATTAATCTCACCCATGGGTTAATTTCATTCTTCTTCTTACTTCTTTTTTAGGGACCGTCTATCCATCGTATGTGTCGGCCATTCCCTTGAGGGGGAATCATTATAGGCTTCCCAAACATTGTTTGGAGCTTATTCTTAAATCATTACCTTTTTTTATTAATGGCCTATTTAATTATTTGATAATATGTTATTGTTCCTATATATTTCAACATATTCCCAAATAAGGTCAAACTATAGACACCTACAACTAGCCACAACTAGATTCTGACCGGACTTCAGACTGATTCCTACCAACCATTACAAATTAAGCCTAAGAATCATTTAATGTCCTAAAGTTATTTGTGCATCATTCATAAAAAATAAAAATCATTTTGAGACATCCCTAATTGGGGTATCCTACCATATATAACAATAACCTCACAGATTCATCCCTAATCACCTTACAACATCATAACTATCAATTTGGCCTATGAAACTATTAAGTGGGGAATTTTCACACTTAAATGAAATCTTGAAAGAGCTAAAAGGATAACCAAACTCAATTAACAACTTAAACTAGATTGAATGCCTATTTGAATTATCCATTTGAAATTAATTAATATCTAAAAAAGTAAATTCAAAATATCCTAGCCTTTCATCATTGCCTTTATCAGTTGTCAATCTCTTTGAAAATATCCTAAAATATCTAATTTTGAGAATCATGCCTAGTAATTAAAAATCATAATTACTTGACAACAAATAACTCTATTAGGGTTAGATTTGACTCACTTAGGTTTATTTTAAACCCATTCTAAGCCTTAACTCAACCCTAACTCACCTTGGGTAAAATTTAATTCCTAAGGCTATAAATATAAGGCCTTATCTATTGAATCCTAAGTTATTTTGGTTCCAATTTATTATGCACAAATATCTTCAACAAGATATCATAAGCCAAAGTTATAATACTAATTTATAGAGAGATAAAGCTTTATAAGTAGTGTTATAATGTCAAAGTCCTAAGCTAAGCTACATCACAAGCCAAAGTGCCAAGGAGAGGAGCCAATAAGATTCATTTCCAAAGACTTCTTGAAGCACAAGCCAAGTAAGCCACTTTATAATGTATTTTAATCTCCAAAGGAAGGTAAAATAGTTATTTTATTTTATGTTTTAATTGTGCTTTCATTTAGCTTTTGTTACTAATCTCTCCCTAGTATCTAAGATAGAAGTGTAAGTTTTAGTGTGTCTATCTAAGTCTCTTATTGCTTTAACTAACACTATACTAACCTTCCATCTTATATTCCTATGATCACAAGATGCACTTCTTGGGATTTAGTCAGACCTTATACTCATGAAGCCTTTTAAATATCCTTTGGAATAAGGTTAGATGATCTGCATGGGTATTTGATTTACCCAATATGACATTGACATAGTCTTTGATAATAGCATGCATCATGTCATGAAATATGATGGTAATGCTCTTTAATATGTGTCCCCAACATTACTAAGGCTGAATGGCAAAACCTGATAGCAAAATGTTCCCTAATGAGTGGTAACCATTTTCTTACGTTGGTATTTTGGCATGATTCTATGATTGTATTTTGAAAATCCATCCATGAGGGAAAGTATTTCATACCTGATTATGGAGTCAACTATCATGTTGATATTCAATAGAGTAAATTCATCCTTGGGGTAGGCCTTGTTAATGTCTCTAAAATTAGTAAAAATTTTAATCCCTTCTATATTTTTCCTAATAGGCATAATGTTTTAGATCCACTTTGAATAGTTGACCAATAAAATGCATCTCACTTCTAAGAGTTTTTCTAACTCTTTATTTACTAATATATAAATATGAGGATGTATCTTGCATAATTTTTATTTCATAGTTTTGGCATCAAGATGTACAATAAGGTGTTGTAAAACCAAGGTGGGGTCCAAACCTAGCATGCCTAAATATGCCTAAGAAAAAATGTCAACAAATTCACTCAAAAGGGATGTAAAAACTTCATGTTACTCCTCAGTGAGTGACTCACCTAATTTGATCCATTTCAGGTCATCTGGAGTCTTGATGCTAACTTCCATAGTATTTTTTAATAGGAAATTCAAGCCATCTTCAATAATGGTTAGTAAGGATGTGAATTGGCCTATAATGGAAAATTATTCTAGTTGGAATAGTTTTTCAAGATCTCCCAAACAATATGAATCCAAATCTCCTAATGATAATGATAGCCATGTCATAAATATGATAGGAAATTCCTAGGCAATCTAGTTAAAGGCATGTTGTTCTGTTGAACTAAACTTAGACCAAAAATTAAGTCCTTAATTGGTGGTCTCATGAGTTTAAGTTGAGGAAAGGTGAATACCCCCATCTAATGGTGTCTGAAATAGGTTTTTGCCAAAAGACTAGCCTTTCTATTTGCTTTTACACTAGTCTAAAAGCACCTCAAAGAGGTTTTCACTTTGGGACCTCAATGTTTTAATCTTTTATTTTTGGTTAAGGGTGTTCACCCACTCTCTAAAATAGGCTAGAGTATCTAGTTTGATATAAAACCCTTGTTTGTGGTCTCCCAATGGAACATTGTCTCTTAGGCCTAGAAATTTTCAAAAAGCCTCATCATTCTCAAACTTGTCTATAAGAACTATTGATTCTTTTTGGTCCCAGTCTATAAGTTGAGGATGTTAAATAGAAATCATGGAATTTTGTATTATTGGGGTAATGGTACAAATCGTATGTGGGTTAAATAAATTAGTGTTAGAAATGTATTTATAAATGTTATGATCAGACTCTGCTTCATTGTTGGCATCATCATCACTAGTCAATGGTATTAGAGCATGATTAAGATACGTGGGGTCACTCCCAGGTAGTGTAAATTCAAGACCATAGTTTTCTTTGTATTTAGTCATAGAAATAGGCTCAAGAGTACCTTGTTGGTTAACCCCCAAACCTCCACCTTCATAGGCTTAGTTATCCATGATCCTATTAGGGATCGGATATTTTGGATTGTATTAGCAATCAACTAATTTGTCATTATACAACTAGGAATAATCATTGTCCAATGGGTCCTTTTCTTAGCAAGTGGCTAGTGTGAAAATAATAGGCTTTGGGATATGAATCTTTCCTTTACCCTTTTGTCACCATTCCATACAAGGTGGTTAAACTTTAGGTCTTATATAATATTTGGGGTTCTATGGAAGCTTGGAAATATGGAATGTGTCATAGCTTAAATAATCTCCTAGACCATTGTCTAAAATGGTAAAATGACTAGAAATTTCAAGAGGCATATGTGAAGATGAGGTAAGGCTATTAGGGTATATACAATTGACCTTCGTTAATTTTACAAGTATCTATTTGTCTTTATCTTTCTTTGGAACTAGGTCTAGGCTAAATTAGTAGTTATAACTTTCATACTCAACCTTCAAATGCTTGCAATGTTCATATGGTTATAGATATCATGGATAGTTGCCTCCATCCTTAAGTGAGGGAAATTGATACACTAGTGTAATGTCAAAGGAATTACATAGATCTCATGTATCCATGGTCTACCTAAAATCAAATTGTATGATAGGTTTAGGTTCAACACATGGCAAAGTATATCATGGGTCAAAGGCCCAATAATAAATAAAAAGCTTATAGTTCCTTGCGATTATTTTTATTCATTATCATAGGATTTGATAGTGATATTTTATGGTTGTAGATTGGATGTTGTATACCCCATATGCTTATTGATCTTTAGAGACACAATATTTAATCCCAATCCATTATTCATGAGGACACATTTGATTTTGTGTCAAATGATGAAAACTTTAATGTATAATGGGTTATTATGGATAGGGCCAAGGGATGACATATCACTTTGGTCGAAGGTAAATTATTGTCCTGGGGCTAAATGTCCAACCAAAGTTTAGAATTTGTCTAGGATTATGTCATTTGAAACTTGGGATTGGCCTAGGAATTCTATAAGGATGTTTTATGGATAGTAGACATACATAACAAATTCAAAACTGAGTTTTGTGTAGGTGTATTTTATAGTTGTTCCACAATGTCATATGTATTTTCTTTAATATTATTATCTGGCTTATTTTTACCTAACATAGTAGGTTGAATCAGTTCATTGGTAGGAGGTTACAAGCCTAGAATGGTAAGTTTAGAACATTAAGTTGTGATTGTATAATTAAGATCAGCTATAAGACCATTGATATTAGAAAATGATGGAAATGAACCATTTATGATAATTTTTTATTGTCAATGCACTTTTTAATGGTCATGGGGTAATGATGAGTTATCATCATAAGGTCTTGAAATAGTAATCCCTAGTTGTTATTGTGTTTAGTTGCGGTCCTAGGTCAATGAAGGATTACTAACATGGGTGGGTTAATTGGAATTGTTAGGAAATGGTCTTCATATATTGGCACTTGTTCTAAGATTAATGGTGATGGTAGAAACATACCCACCCAAAATATGACCTACAACTTTATTGTAGTCATGTGCAACTACGTGGTAAGACTATTGGTTGTTGGGGTTATTTTGGCCTTAGTTCCTCCCATTTGTTTGAATATTGTTATTTTTTATTTTATTGTTATTATTTTTGTTGATAATAATATTTTTATGGTGGAATTTATTATTATTTTGTTGATTTTTATTATTAGGTTGTAGAAAATGGGTTTGTTAGATACCCAACTTTCGATTGGACATAGGCGCTCTATTATCCAATTGGATTTCCCCATTTTCAAATATATTTTTAATAAGGTGTTTAAACTATAGATAATGGTGTGTGAAATAACTATGAACATGATGAAATTCATATAACTCATACTCTTTATACCAGTTTGGATATGATATACCCTTAGGATAGTGTTTTGGGATTGGCCAACTAATCATATTGGTTGTGGCTAGTTTTTGAAACACTACTTTTATTATCTCACCAAGATCATTGAATATCTAAAGAGTGAGTTTTATTTTTGGAGGAGGGGTTTTTTAAGGTGGTGGTTGTGGTATTTATGATACCGATCTAGGTTGTTACATAGGTTACGCTTCTTGAATAGGAAGATGATGAGTAATAAGCTACATTTGGGGCATAGGATGAGTAGATAGTGTTCACACCATTTGGACATGATGTAACTTAGTTACTCCATTACC
Source organism: Torreya grandis (assembly GCA_037957365.1). Taxonomy (NCBI): domain Eukaryota; kingdom Viridiplantae; phylum Streptophyta; class Pinopsida; order Cupressales; family Taxaceae; genus Torreya; species Torreya grandis. The sequence goes on along the minus strand of JARHVA010003385.1, from coordinate 1,629,363 downwards.
AATAACATTATTGTTTTATGTGTATTGTTTGGATTTTTCATAGTTGTTGGCATGAATTGGTGTTTATGCTAATGCTTGCATTTAGTTAGGGCTTTGACTCTTGACTACACCTTGGTTCTGTCTCTAATTTTGATTTGAGGAGGTTAATTTGATAATCCCTTTATTTATAAGGGAATTTAAAATCTATAAACCTTTATAAATTATATCTCTGAAGGTATACAAACACTACAAATTTATATGATAAGATATTTCATTATGCAAATTTTTAGTAAACACAATAGCTAATTGTTTATCTAGTAAGTTGTGGGTAAAGTGACTAGAAAACATTCTCCATATCTATAAATAGCTTTCAAAGCTTTCACCAACTTTTTATTTAGACTGAGTCAAATCTACTAATGAAATCTCATGTTTTAGATTGTAAGATAAATTATACATAAACTTATCTAAGAGATCATCAAAATTAGATATTGAATTTTTTGTAAATTTAAGGAACCACTCCAAAGCTTGTCCATCTAGACTTTGAGTAAATAAAATAACTAAATGTCACTATAAGCCACTATTTGGAAAGTGACAAAGAACTTTGTTAGATGTGCCTTGGGGTGTCCTTTACCCTTATACTTTTCAAATTTTGATGGTTCATAACTTAAAATAAATGGTATCTAAAGATACTCCATGTTGAAATGGTATGAACACACATCATCTAATTTGAATTTCTAGGTCTAGTTCCCTATTTGAAAGGCATCGATCACATCCTTAATTTTTTATAATTATTGGTCCATGAAACTTGATGGCACATTTGGTTGAGGCATTTTATGGGTGTTCAAAGGTGGATTACCTTAATTAAGGTACAATGGAGGAACTTTTTGTTATGGAATGTTGGTTTGTTGAATGAATTAGCTAGGAATATGCATTCTTTGATTAAGATGTCGATATTAAAATTACGCATGTTGTTGTTAGATATTTTGGTTTAGATTTGGTAAATTACCCTAGGTCTAAGGGAATTGGGGTTGAGATGGAAGGATATGTATTTATGAAACATATTGTGTCTACTAAGGTTGAGTAGGGACTTGCACCGACTAATCAAACCTAGATGAATAAGGGGGACTTATTGTTAACCAAGGCCCTATATTTAAATTTATGGTACTTACTATATAAAAGGCAATGGTTAGCTATTTGGTACTTGTTGGACATTCATATCTCTTTGTTATGAAAACACCTGTTATGAACTAGATGTTTAGCATTTGTCATTGACCAATAGAAATACGTTCTTGATTAGACAATGTTTGAAATTGTAAAGGTATATTGGTATGTGATTTTGTAGGTACATTTATCACTATTGATTGAGGTGGAACATTTGTTTCCCCTATTGAAGTGGTGTAGTGTTCTACCTCTGTTATGGTATTAAATTATATTATTTATGTTATTGTGGAATATTAGTCAACACTTTTTGAGGTGGGATAGTATTCATCACTTGATTTTGAGGCAAAGCATTGGCTGGTGCTTGGTTTCTTACTCCTTATTATCGTGTTCTTTAATAAGTCATTATTTGAGGATTGAGAGTAATCTATTGTGGTTGGGAAGTAGGAATTCTTTTCCCCTACTATTATGAACCAATCATGGGTATTAACTAAAGGAAATTATTATTTCATACTATTTATTTATTCATTTAAACTACTTTGTCTTGGATTAGAAGACACTTACATGTTATCCACCATATTTAGCACATTGTTCTATGTAGAGGCCACAATCACATATTTGATAAGTGGGACATTGATTATGTCACCTAATAAAGTAATTTTGGAAAATGGGTCTATACCTTGATTAACATGACCTATCAAATCAATTAATACTCATGTTGAAGGAGTTAGTTCTATGAGGGGAGCATTCAATATGCCATGGCATTGAAATTGTGTGATAGGTTAATGTAAATTTGATATGCTTTTTATATTTATGAAAATCATTCTTCCATGTAGCCATTTCTTCTTGATATAATATTTGGGTCTTGGTATGAAATCAAAATGAGATCTTAAAGATAACTAGTATAGGCATGTTTGATAGTTTGGGTATAAAGCATGTTTACAGTCACTCTGACTAGACTAGGTAGGTTTTCATGGGGAAGTCTACTAAAAACTTGTCCCCTACCTCCATGGCTCTAACTAAAACCTTGTGCTTATTTTTAATCAAGTGATGATCAAAAAAATATGGGTCATATGTTGATGACATAATAATGTAGTATAATTGGACTTCAACTTGTTCCACAACTAATGACACACTAACTAGATATTGAGTCATGTGTTCTTGGTCTTTTTCTAGATATGGAGGTGTGTTAACCAAGTAATGTGCTAGCAACTCTTGGCTTTGTTCTTCATATTTAGTAGTGTAAAGAGGATAGGTATCCATCTCACAAACTACATCATCATATGGGTCTTGAGAAAATTTATCATTTGTGACTATACTATCATATCCTATATTGTACATGGTGATGAGGCCACTAATTGTTCTATTTATAGCCTCATCCATGCCTAGTTATATATCTTTTTCCTATGAATCCTTGGGACTATTCATGACTTATGTAAATGAATGAATGAATTAATGATTATATGTGCATGCACACACACACACACACACACACACACACACACACACACACACACACACACACACACACACACACACACACACACACACACACACACACACACATGTTATAGATTAATGATGTTTTTTATTTGATTAGATTATACTTATGTAACCTTATTTAATATAAATTTGAAGGGTAGAATAAGAATGCAAAAATATTACTTGGTCACAACACTTATAGAGAAGCCCACAACAAAAGGGGCTTCCATCTTATAATAAATTCCAAATTGTAGGCTTTCCATCTATAGGTTGCCTATAGTAACTAAGAGATTTCACCTATAGGTTGCCTATAACAACTACAAGATTATACCTATAAGAGCCTACAACCACTACATAGAACAAACCATTGTTGTGATAACAAGTAATTAGCTTTTAAGGACACATCTAGTTGTCTTAGAAATAAATTAAATGATTTAAGAGGATCCTCCTTAATAGTTGTATGGACCCCTCACATGCAAAGAAACTTGGATGGGTTTCCAAAAGATGAATAAGACAAGGATAATGGAAAGGAGAAAAAGAATCAAAATGGAAAAGCAACATATATTATCCTTTACCTAGTCAGGCATAAAAATAAGTAAGTTTAAGTTACTAACCACTTGAAGGTTGACTAGGTTAGTTGCAAAGTATTTGTACCTTTCCTAGTTTATTGTTTTTGGTTAGAACTAATAAACTACCTTGTGTATTTAATGGTAGAACCTAGATCATATTAAGGAGGATGGAATTGTAGAAAGTAGTTGCATTCTTATTTTTGGAATATTGTAATCTACTGTAGTAAATTTTAATTTCTACAAATATAAGTAATGAAAAGGTTGATTCTGTAAGAATATTTTGTAAGTCTCTCAAAGAAGGATTGGAACTCAGTTTTGAATGAGAAGGACCCCCTAGGAAGGAGTTCTAGTGAAGATCCTGACCCTTCTTAGATTAAAGTGTGTTGTGTGAGTTGATTTTATTACAAGTTTGATTATATAAAGTGTGATTCATGTATGACTCATAAATGTAAAGAATTTTTACATTCTATTATAATAATTTTCTTGTATAGCTATATGGTGAAATTAGTATAAGTTCATTGTATGACAACCAAAAATTAAGTTAGCCTATGAATCAATAATGTATATATAGTGTCAACATCCTTGAAAAGCCTATGTACCCTTAGTTGACAATTAATGTTAAGCAGATTTAAGAATCTGGTATTAATTCCGTAATAAGTCTATCCAACATTTTGGCACCATTGTTAGGGAGGTTGTCAATTATTGGTTTCTATATTAATTTTACTACTTTCATTTTCTTCTTTCTAGAGTAACTTTCCTACTTTCATTTCTTGCTTTCATTAGATAACTTTACTATTTTCTAGAGATAAAATTTTAATTCTTGTTGTTTTGATTTTTGTTCCTTCATTTTTTTTTTCATTTTCTACATTTAATTTCTTCTCATTTTAAAACAACCCCTGAAACACAAAAAAAATAGCACAGCACAACTAAAGGAGTGGCTTAACATTTATTCAAAGAGAAAGAGATTCTTGAGGGAGATTCCTACCAAACAAGCCACAAGTTGTTAATAGAAAAGAACCACAAATATCTAAAAATACTAATAAAAATATACCATAAGCTAGAAGGCTCTTGAAGAAGGGAACACTACAAACCAAAGGAGGTATCTTATAGAAGAATTACTATTGGTTTTGAAAGAGGAAATGGAAATGGAGGAAGCATTAGCTGAGTTAGTAAGAAGAAATGAAGGGGAAGAACTACATGAACCAAACACTCTAGAAAGTAACATCAAAATAACATTCCAACAAGGCTTTCTTGAATAAATCAAAGAAATCTCAGGAAAGTCTTTAGACTTTTTATTTGATAAAAAGACTATAGATCAGTAGATAAATGTTTACTATCATGTTGACCAAGGGACTAATATAGAATTTGAAGACATGATCCTAAGTACCTTTGGTATCCATAACACAAGAAAATCCATCATGAATGGGGAAGGATAATTTGTAGAAGACAATAGGGCTCCAAATATAGTTACTTTTGAATTTCCTATTCCAGATGCAATGGACGTAACACAAATGAAAAATATTCCACCCTCAACCTTGCCCAGTTTTAGAGGTACATTATCAGAAGACCCAAACACATTTTTGTTCAAATTTGATATCATCTATAGAATCTATGGATATATGTAGGATGCACATAAATTGAAACTTTTTCCTACCACCCTCAAAGACTTAGCACTTTACTATTTCATGGGAAGGTAGTAATTCAATCCACAATTGGGAAGACATGAAAAAGAAGTTTCTAGCTAAGTATGAGGAGTATGGATGAGGAAGAAATTATAAAAGAAATGACATCTAAAAGATGACTCAAGAAGAGGAAAAATCCTTAGAATACTATGTTGAATGATTCATGTTTAGTGTATAGAAATTCAAGCAAAGTGCACTAGGATAAGAGCCTCTAAAACTCATCTTCCTAAAAGGATTTAGAGAAGATTGTTTAGAAGCCTTGGACCTAATGAGTGGGGGAGATATCTCTCAAATGACATTCATATACATCAAATATCTAAGCAAAAATTATTCCAGATCTATCATAAATAAAGTATAGAGTAGTAAGCTTCCACTATCAGTCATAAGTGACATCAACATCTGAAGTTAGTAACCTATTATAAGATATGAAATAGGAAGTCATTAGTCACTTGGTCATCCAACTAGATAGCCTACACATAATACAAAATCAATTAGCCTTGAATCAAGCTTTGACCATCTATTGTTCAAATTATAAGAAAAAGAAGAAATACTATAGGTGTCATGAGGTTTGGGCTAAAGTAGCTAACATCATAGCTGATGAACCAAAAATAGTAGAGCTACACACTATAAGAAGAGATAGGGACCAAGTTTTCTATGTTTTAAAAATAAAGTCATGGGTTTAATGACCATGTTATTTAGGTATGGGATAAAATCTATCTTTTTTAAATTCTACCTTTTTTAATTCAAAATTTGTAAATAATACTCCCGATTGGACTAGTCCATGGATAAACATCTCACCTCCTAATCCTAGCTAGCAGCTACCTTAGACAAGCCACCCCTCCATCTCTTGGTAGCCACCATAAAATGTATCCCCAACTTAGATACAAGCTTGGTAGCCACCCCAAGGCCCACCCTTTGAAAACCAATGGTAGTAGCCTTGGAGACCCAATTATCCCTAGAGAAGCTATCAAGGAGGATTCCCTCCATAGAAGCAACAACAACCTCTTAGTCTTATGCCCAATACACAAGCTATATCTAATCCTAATCATCTCCTTATCTAACCCATATAAAATCCTACAAATAATTCAATGTAATTGACATTTAGTACTAAACTTGTTCAGTACCTAGCATATATGGTGAACATAAATGAAGTTCACCTACGTTTAGGAAGAGTTCTACCACTGCCAACCCCAACCATAATAATGGAGTTAGCTCAGGAAACTCTGGAATATCATGCTAACCCACTTTCACCACCACAAGAACTTTCTGAACTAATAAATAAAGTTGTTAATGAAGTAGCCCCACCATTTCTAGAATGTCTTAGCCTTAAGCATAACATAACTAAGCATGAATTTTACTTCATCAGGCATCTCAATAATCTCTATGTTAAAATTCGTCTCTTTTAGGTCATTAAGGATGTGACCATATATTCCAAAATTGTAAAAGACCTATGTCTACGTAAACCTAGAAGGAAGAAAAAGGATCCCAATATATTGTATGTGATTGGCCAACTTATAGACATTATGTTGGGAAACACCTTACCAAAGAAATATTCAGATCTAGGATGCCCAATAGTAACAGTCCAGATCCATGAGTAGTAGTTATCCAATACATTGGTAGACTTTGGAGCTATAATAAATGTAATGACAATTGAAACTATGAAAAAAATATAGCTAAATAATATTGATCCCACAAATATAATGTTTTAAATAACCAACATATCTATATTTAGACCAAAAAAGAGTCATTAAATATCTTTTCATTACTGTAGATTCTTGGGAGTATCCTATAAATTTCATTATGCTACAACCAAAGTCTAATTTTAGTGGATACCCTATCATCTTAGGATGACCTTAGCTTGCCATATCATATGCCTTCATTAGCTACAAATTAGGTAACATGTTGATATCCAATGACAACTATATGAATAAGTTGGTCCTCTTTCTTCTAGCATAGCCATCCTTGGAATCGGAGCATACATTATGGGTTGAAGAAGATGAGGTAGACCAATCTCTATTGATTCTTGTATTTACCATAGACCGTGCATGTACCTTATCTAATCAAGAGAAAGATACAATTATCTCAAATTTTCTCTATAATAATTACCAGACTAATCCTAAATATCCCAACAACCTATAATGCATAAAGTACCCATTTTCTAACCTTTGAGAAGAAGATAGATCTACTACATCTGTATGGGAAACATTCCATCATTTATTTCCTCATAGCTACATCCAAACTAGATCCGTTAGTAATTTATAAAGGATGAAATTACTCACAAATCAAATTTAAATTTCTCTAAAAAAACATTTCTTATTAATAGCAAGCTGGAGTCAAATGAATAAAAGTGCCTAGTCAGCATGTTGCATGCAAACCAACATGCTTTTGCATAAGATTAGGATGATATGCAAGGAATTATCCCATAAACATGCACATATCACATCTATATAAAATAAGAGTGCCAACCAATTAGATAACCACAATTTAGGATGAATTCAACTTTTAGAGAACTAGTCAAAGTGGAACTGTAGAAACTCCTGACCACTAGATTTATATATCCCATCTCAGATAGTGAATGGGTTTCACCATTGGTAATTATACCAAATAAAAATTAAGAGTGTCATGTTTTCATATATTATATGGAACTTAATACAACAACTATAAAGGATCATTTTCCTCTACCATTCATTGATCTGATGTTGGATACACTAGCAGGAAAAAAATATTTTGCCTTTCTGGATAGCTTCAGTAGTTACAACTAGATTAGAATTTATCTTGAGGACTAGGATAATACCACCTTAACTTGTCCCTAGGGTACTTATTCTTACATTTTATTACCTTTTGGGTTGTGAAACATTATAGAGGGTTGTCCTAAGTATCTTTTTAGATTTAGCTAATGAATGTGTAGAAATCTACATGGATGACTTCACTGTCTATGGAGAAACTTTTGATGAGTGTTTGAATAACCTAAATAAATTAATATATTTCTATTAGGAGAACCATTTTTCATTAATCCATAATAAATGATACATTTTAGTGATAGAATGCACTATCTTAGGACACCATGTCTCTACTCAAAGAATCAATGTTGACCTTGTAAAAATTAGCATAATAAAAAAATTGCTTGTACCTCAAAAATATAAGGATGTCAAGAGTTTTCTAGAACATGTTGGTTACTATAGAATATTTATCAACAATTTTAGTAAAGTAATAGTACCATTATTTACTCTCCTGACTAAAGATGCTAAATTCATATGGACTCCTACTTGTGATGTAGCCTTTAAATAATTGAAGGAATTATTGACCACCACCCTAGTTCTATGTGGTCCTAATTGGAAGCTTCCCTTCCATATTCACAAATATTCTTTAATTAATACCTTGGGAATTGTGCTAGGCCAAAAATAGGAAGCACTTAACTATGTCATATATTACATAAGCAAGAACCTATAGGTAGTATAATTAAATTACATGGTCATTAAAAAAGAAAACTTGGCAGTAGTCTATGCTATCAACAAGTTTCATCACTACATAACAAGGTACCAAGTCTTTGTTTATATATATATATACCATACACCCATTAGGTACCTTTTAAATAAACTATCTCAAGTAGAGTGATAATATGGTTACTCTTATTATAAAAATTTGATCTAACTATTATAGATAAGCTTGGTAAGGACAATGTCATGGCTAACTTCCTATCATGACTACAATCCCCTCAAGAGGATACCATAATCGATGACTCATTTCTAGATGAGCACCTATTCTCCCTCACCCTTACCACACCTTGGTATGTTGATATTGCTAACTACCTTATAACAGGGTTACTTTCATAGCACTTCCTCCCTAAACAAAAAAGAGCCTTGATTTAGAAAAGTGGTAGATATTCCTAGCTATCTATATTTATTTTTTATACTAGTCCTGACTCCATCATTAGAAAATGTCTTAGATAAGATGAAGTCCTAGACATCCTCAAAGCTTACCATGATTAATCTTGTGGAGGGCACTTTGTAGCCAAGCATACAATAGTGAAAATCTTAAATATAAGATATTATTGGCCCTCACTCCATAAATTTGTAATAATATATACAACACATTATGATAGATATCAATGTATGGGGAGACCCACATGTTTAGATGAAATTCCTTTGTATCCTCAAATGGTGCTTCAACCATTTGATAAATGGGGCCTAAATTTTGTAGGACCTTTTGATCTAAAATCAAACAATAAAGAGTACATATTTGTATGTACTAATTATGTCACTAAATGGGTGGAAGTAAAGGCTCTTACACACACCAAGGATGAAAAGGTGGTAGCTTTCCTCAATAAAAAAATATTCACAAGATATAGTGTGCCATAAGAGATAGTCACTGATCAAGGACCACAATGTACTATTGGTTTAATTTCCATCCTGGTCCATCAATATGATATTAGGCATAGAAAATCAACTTCATATCATCCATAATTCAATGAATAGGTGGAAGTCATCAATAGTGATTTAGAAAATATTTTGACCAAGACGATTGATCCAAAACTTAGAAGTTTTGATTGATAGATATTTCAAGAACATGAAAATAACACAGTAACAATGATTTCTCTAAGAAGAGATGTTTTATTACTCAAGATTGAAAATACAACCATATGATTATCTCTGGGAAGAGATGTCTAATTTTCACTTTAGCTTAAATCTTCATTTATACACATTTTTAAGGTAGGAGAAGGATGTGGAAGATCACCAATATCGAGGGAGATTAAGTGGTTCAACTTTTAAAATTTACAACAATAAAGAATTTGAAGAATTACTATTTTTAGAAACTTATTATTTTTAGACTACACTACTAAAATTGAAATTTGGGGCACTTCCATTGTGTTTTGGGGGGTCAAACCTATTGATCTGAGCACATTCCATCTCACCATGTTTTCCTCATTCTTAGATTTCTAATAGTTAAAATGGGAAGTCAATCAGAGCTATGGTGCAAAAGTTATGGCTCTCAAAAGTTCTATCATCAATTGAAGTAGAACCATCACCCAAATTATCACCTGAATTATTTCTTGGATCATTCCTCCCTCCTTGAGAATTAATGGTCCCCATTATGTCAATATTCCTCACCAGGTATGGTAGTTGTGTCTTAATTTGATTCTCATTGAGCCACTCACCTTGGTGGCTAAGTTATCCCCTTTTGACCACTCGATAAAGTGAAATAGAGCACCCTCTTGTTATCTTCATCTAAGTGTTCACAATCTAATCCTCCTCCACTAGAGTAAAACTTTATGGATAAAGCTCATCAATGTTCAATTGTTCTACTATGACTAAAGTGTCCAATAGAGGTGGATGATATGGTTGAGGAGATCCATGTTGAATATTGGATATAGACCAAGGTAGGCTGGTAAGTTCAACTCAAAATCATTTTCTCTAACTTTTTTGGTGATGGTGTAGGGACCATATCACAGAGGCTAATTTTTTTTGTGTGGGGATACAAGTCATTCCTTTTGAATCCACAACCTAACCTTGTCTCCCATAGTAAAATGGTGTGCAATCCTATGTTTGTCATGGCATTACTTATACTTTTGATTCATCTTCTCCAAGATGTCATGAACCAACTATTAGATGTGTTGCATTTATTCAATGAAGTTTGTTGCTTTTGTTATCTCAAATCTCCCATGAGGTGTGTATTCCATGGTGAAGAATGAAATGGATATATCAATTAGTTCCATAGGTTAGAACTCAAATCATACTTGGAATGGATTTTGGTTGGTCAAACTGTGTAGGGCCTAATTGTATCCATGTTTTATGAAAAGAATCCCCTCATCCTATGTGCATGGATGTTTGGAGTGATACATCTAAATCATGTGAATAATCATATGGTTCACTACTTTATTTTGACCATTAGTCTATGTATAGAAGGCTATGGACTTCATCAACTTGGTATCCATCATCTTCCATAGAGTGGACAAGAAGATGCTCAAGAACTTTCTATCTCTACCTGAGACAATGGACTTGGGGAGATCAAAATGGAGCCATACATGACTAAAATTTAGTTGAGCAATTTCTTCAGCAGATATATTTTTCTTACAAGTAATCATGATAGCCATTCTTGAAAAATGATAAACTATAATAAAAATATAGTCCTTGACATGTTTTAAAGTGGGAAAACCTAATAGAAAATCCATTGAGATAGATTCCCAAGGCCTGGTTGATTCTGGCAATGGCAAGTACAATCCTTGATTCTTATTTATTGGCTTGGCTATCACATATGGGGTGAAATATTTAAGGTGCCTTTCCACATCCTTATGTATATGGGGCTAGTAAAAGGGTTTTCGAATAACTACCAATGTCTTCTCTAAACCAAAGTGTCTAGTTATCCTACTAAAATGTGCTTCTCATATCATCTTTTATTTTTTTTGTAGATAGAACATAGATGTGCCCCATGTGATAGAGGACATTATTTTGTAAAGATAAATTAGAAACATGTGTACCTTCTTGAATCACTTGATATGTATTATCAAAGGTAGGATCTGCTTCATATAGAGCACCCTAAGTAGCAGTCTCATGTCTGCACAGGTCAAGAACTGTTGTGAGTATAGTAATTGTTGGGTGGCTCAAACAATATGTGGTAATATTTGAGCTTCCCTTTTTGTGTTTGATTATAAAATGGAATTGATAAAAATATATGGACCACTTTTTGTGCCTCTCATTTTGTAGTTTTCTCTACATCTAGATAGATTTTAATGGTCTATGGTCAGTGTTGATGACTATCTCTTTCCCCAAGATGTAATATTTCCATTATTTTTAGGCTTGCACAATGGCATTGAGCTTCTTTTCATATGGTGGGTATTTCTAGACTATATCAGTGAAAGTTTCATTGTGATATGAAATAGGATGTCCATGTTGCATGATGATATCTCCCATGGCATATTCAGATGCATTTATTATCAACTCAAAAGGTTGATGCAAATATGGCAAGGTAAGAATAGGGGATAAGCAAAGTCTATTCTTCAAATTCTCAAATACCCTTTGTTGTATTTCACCCCACTAAAATGTATCTTTAGTTTCTCCTTTAGTCACTTGGGTTAGTGGCTAAACAACATGTGAGAATCTAAGAACAAACCTATGATAGAGATTTGCAAGACCCAAGAAGCTACAAAGTTTTGTGATGGTCCTTGGTGTAGGCCATTCTTGAATAACCCAAATGTTCTCTAGATCAACATGGACCCCTTCCTCATTCATAACATACCCTAGGTACTAAATTATTTTCATTTCAAATGTGCATTTATCAATATTTTCGTACAACTTATGCTCTTGAAGAGTTTGAAGCACCTTATGAACATGTTGTAGATGTTCCTCCCATGTTCTATTATAGATGAGTATCTCATCTAGGTAGACAACCACAAATGAGTTGGTGAAGGGTCACAAGATGTCATCTATTATCCTCATGAAGGTTTCAAATGTGTTAGTCAAGCCCAAAGGCATAACCAACCATTTGAAGATCCCCTTCTTAGATTTGAATGCAGTCTTCCAGACATTAGTAGGATGGGAATTTGGTGATAGCCAAATTTGAGATAAATTTTGGTGAATAAATTCACACCATGGAGTTGGTCTAGTAGGTCACCAATCCTAGGGAGGGGGTAGTGATTCTTCATAGTGATTTTATTCAAGGCTCAATAGTCAATGCAAAGCCTCCATGTTCAATCTTTCTTTAGTGTTAAGACAATCAAGCTACCATAGGGTAAAGAGATTGGCCTGATGTGACCCTTTTGAATCAAATCCTAAATTTTCCTTTTTATCTCATCATTATCTAAAACTAATCTACAATACATAGGAATATTAGGCAAAGGTGATCCTTAGATCAAATTGATAGAATGTTTTACCTAGTAATGAAGTGGAACTCTTGTGGGTGACTTAAATAAGTCATCATATTCTCTAATGATTTGTCCCATCTACTTATATTATTGTGTTGATTGTGTAGTTAGGACTGAAACATCAATGTTCTTTGATTTCTATGGTTTGACCATCATGAGAACAAATTACATTGTCTTTTCCACCAATCTCTTACATTGCTTGGCACTAATAAGGGAGATAGATGTGGGAGGTAGTACCTCTTGTACCCTATAACACCATGTTCTAAGAGTGAGGGTGATTATTTGGGTTCATGATTCATAGATGACATGTCCATCATACATGAATGGATAACCAAAGAGTATATCACAAACATCTAGATTGACCACATCACACAAGACTTCATCTTGGAAAGGTTTTTATTGCATATGAAAGAAGACACTAATGGGTGACACAGAGGTCTCTCCTTGGGCTCAACCATCCCATAATATATGGATTTGGGTGAGGCTTCATGGATAGATTTAGAATTTTCACAACTTTAGTAGAGATTAAATTCTTTTGACTCCCACTATCAAGAATGAAATTTAGAGGCTTACCTTTTACCAATAATTTGGAGTGAAACAACCTTTCCTTGTCATATGGCCTTTCTTCATGTGTCTTTAATGAAGTAATGATGGTATTAGGCATAACATATACAATCTCTTCTTCATCCCCTTCAACTGCAGGGTGTGTATGAGACAGAGCAGTAGATGTTGAGTATAATGACTCAGAAAGTAATGAATTGATTACTCAACATTCTTCTTTGGAGTGAGTTCTAGTTTTGTGGTAATCACATCATTTTCCAATCTTCCCCTTCTAGGGTTTCTTATCTTGAAACCCTTTTTTATTCCAATTTTGGCCTTGTTTTTGACCTTCCTTATCATTTTTCCATTTTGAAGGATAACTCTTCATATTCTTTCTTTCATGCTTCTACTCAATCTTCACTATCAACTTGTATGCCTCACTGAGGGTTTCCAAATTGAAGAGTTCCATTTCTCCCCATATGTACTATTATAGTCCACCATGATATTTGAGAATCTTATGTTTCTCACTTTCTTGGATGCCCAATCTCATAGATATAGAATGAAAAATGTCAGTGTAATTTTAAATAGATTGGTCCTTACCTTGGTGAAGTTGTTACCACTATATGTACAGATCATCATATGCTCCAATGAGATAGTATTCCTCCTTTACCACTTCCATGAAATAATCCTAGGTAGGTTCCACCTCAAGGCCAATTTCATCCATACTAAACCTCTTTTTGTACACTTGCCACCAATTTTTCACAGGCAATGATGCTTTCAAAAGAGCAAAAGTGATCTTTTCTCTATCGGTGAATTTATTTACAGAAAAATAGGAAGATAATTGATCCAACCAATTTTATACTACATCAACATTAATTTTTCCTTTAAATGTATGGATATATAAATTCAATTAAACCTTGAAGGGTGTTGGGGCACTGAAAGGATGTTCCATGGATGAGGAGCTAGAAAGTGTAGATGAGGAGCCAAAATTTTCCATTGAGATTTATTAGAAAATTTGGGTGAATTATTATAGCATCTGCACTTGTTACCATTAGAGGGCTTAATTCACCATTTACTTTAAGGGATCATATGTCGTGGTGTCATCCACCATTTGAGGTCATTTGGATTGAATAGGTGGATAGTTTGGAAGCTCTATTGCTTTCCACTCAAGCTTCTTGTAGCCTAACCTCATCCTTAGGATCATACACTCTCAAGACAAATTGATCTGATACTATTTATCTAAAACTCATAATTTTTTATTGATATATATTTCAAGAACATGAAAATTATGTAGTGACAATGATTTCTCTAATAAGAGATGTTTTATTACTCAAGATTACAAATACAACCATATGCTTATCTCTGGGAAGAGATGTTTGATTTCCATTTTAGGTTACAACTTCATTTATGCACATTTTAAATGTAGGAGGAGGATGTTTAAGGTCACTAATATCAAGAAAGATTAAGTGGTTTGACTTCCATGATTTACAACAATATATAATTTGAGGAATTACTATTTTTAGAAACTTACTATTTTTAAATTATACTACTAAAATTAAAATTTGAGGCACTTCCAATGGGTTTTTAGGGGTTAAAACCCATCAATAAAAGCTCATTACATCTCACCACATTATCCTAATTCTTAGATTTTCAATAGTTTAAATGAGGAGTCAATAAAAGTTATGGTGTAAAAGTTATGGCTCCCAGAATTCTATCATCAATTGAGATAGAATCATCACCCAAATTATTGCTTGGATCATTCCTCCCTCCTTGAGAAGTAATGGTCCCTATTTTTTCAATATTCCTCATCATGTGTGTTAGTTGTGTCTTAATTTGATTTTCTATGAGCCACTCACATTGGTGGCTAATTTGGCCCCTTTTGACCACCCGATAAATTGGAATAGATCATCCTCTTGTTGTCTTCATCCAGGTGTCTACAATCTGATCCTCCTCCACTAGAGAAAAACTCTACAAATCAAGTTCATCAATGTCTAGTTGTTCTTCTACAACTAAAGTTTCCAATAGAGGTGGATGATATGGTTTGAGGAGATTTATATTTAATATTAGATACAGACCAAGGTAAGATGGTAAGTTTAACTCAAAAGCATTTTCTCCAAGTTTTCTAGTGATGGTGTAGGGACCATATCATAGAGGCTAATTTTTTTTGTGTGAGCCTACAAGTCATTCCTTTTGAAGCTATAACCAAACCTTGTCATCCATAGTAAAATGGTGTGAAATCATATGTTTATCATGGCATCACTTATACTTCTAATTCATCTTCTCCAAGATGTCATGAACCTACTACTAAATGTGTTGCATTTGTTTAATGAACTTTATTTCTTTTGTTACCTTAGATCTCCTATGAGGTGTGCATTCCATGGTGGAGAATGGAGCAACTATATCAATTGGTGCCATGGGTTGGAACCTGAAGCATACTTGGAATGGATTGTGCTTGGTCAAGCTCTGTAGGGCTTGATTGTATCCATGTTGTATGAAAAGAAGCCCCTCATCCCATGTGCATGGATGTTTGGAGTGATACATCCAAATCATATGAACAATCAAGTGGTTCACCACTTATGTCTGACCATCAATCTATGGATGTAAGGTTGTGGACTTCATTAACTTATTATCCATCATTTTCCATAGAGTGTACTAGAATATGCTCAAGACCTATTATCTCTATCTAAGATAATGGACTTGGGGAGACCAAAATGGATCCATACATGACTAAAATATAGTTGAGCAGTTTCTTTAGCAAATATATTTTTATTACAAGTAATCATGATAGCTATTTTTGAAAAATGATAAAATAAAACAAAAATGCATTCCTTGCCATGTTTTGAAGTTGACAAACCTAAGAGAAAATCCATGAAGATATATTCTCAAAGCCTGGTTGGTTTTAGAAATTGAGTATACAATCCTTATTTATTATTTTTTAGCTTGGCTATCACACATGGGGTGTAATATTTGAGTTACCTTTCCAAATATTTCTACATATGGGGTTAATAGAAGTGTTTTTAAAGAACTACCAATGTCTTCTCTACACCAAAGTATCCATCTCTCTTACTAAAATGTGCTTCCCATATCATTTTATGTTACTCTACATTTGGAACAAAGATGTATCCCATGTGATAGAGGACATTATCTTGTAAATATAAATTAGAAACAAATTTACCTTCTTGAATCACTTGATATGTATCAGCAAAGGTAGGATCCTCTTCATATAGAGCAAACAAAGTGGTATTCTTGTGTCCACATAGGTCAAGAACTATTGTGAGTGCAGTAATTGGTAGGTGGCTCAGATAATCTACAGTCATATTCTAGATCCCATTTTTGTGTTTGATTATCAGATGGAATTACTAAAAATATATGGCCCACTTTTGCTTCCTCTCATTTCATAGCTTGCTCTATGTCTGGATGAATTCTAATGGTCTATGGTCAGTGTGGATGACTATATCTTTTTGTAAGATGTAGTGTTTCCATTATTTTCAAGCTTTCACAATGGCATATATCTTGTCATATGTTAGATATTTCTTGACTATTTCAGTGAAATTTTCACTATGATATGCAATATTATGGCCATGTTTCATGATGATAGCTCCCATGGCATATTCAGATACATCTATCATCAACTTAAAAGGTTGATGCAAATCTAGCAAGGTAAGATTATGGGTTGAGCAAAGTCTATTCTTAAAATTCTCAAATGCCCTTTATTATATTTCACTCCACTAAAATGTAGCTTTAGGTCCTCCTCTAGTCACTTGGGAGTTTTGTGGGGTCTTTGGTGTAAGCCATTCTTGAATAATCCAAATCTTCTCTAGATTGACATGGACCCCTTCCTCATTCACAATGTACCCTAGGTAATGAATTATTTTCATCTTGAATGTGTATTTTTCAATATTTGCATGTAACTTATGCTCTTAAATAATTTAAAGCACCTTAAAAACATGTTTCATATGTTCCTCTCATGTTATACGATAGATGAGTATGTCATCTAGGTAGATAACCATGAATGATTTCATGAAAGGTCATAGGATGTCATCCATCATCCTCATGAAGGTTGCAGGTGTGTTAGTCAATCCAAAAAGAATAACCAACCATTCAAAGATCCCCTCCTTAGATTTAAATTTAGTCTTCTAGACATCGGTGGGAACAATGGGAATTTGGTGATAGCTAGATTTGAGATCAATTTTGGTGAAGAATTTTTGCATCATGGAGTTAGTCTAGTACGTCATCAATCCTAGGGAGGGGGTACAAATTCTTCACAGTGATTTTATTAAAGGCTTGATAGTCAATGCAAAGCCTCTATTTTCCATCTTAATTTGGTGCCAAGAAAATTAGGCTACCATAGGGTGAAGAGCTTGGCTTGATGTGACCCTTTTGAATCAATTCTTGAATTTGCCTTTTTATCTCATCATTCTCCAAAATTGATCTATGATATATAAGATTGTTAGCCAAAGGTGATCCTAGGATCAAATCGATAGAATGTTTTGCTTGGTAGTGAAGTGAAACTCTTGTGGTTGATTTTAATAAGTCATCATATTCTCCCATGATTTGACCCATCTACTTTTGTTGTTGTGTTGATTGTGTAGTCAAGATTGTAACATCAACATTCTTGAATTTTTGTGGTTTAAACACCATGAAAATGAATTGCTTTGTATTCTCCACCAATCTCTTACATTTCTTAGCACTAATTAGGAAGACAAATGTGGAAGGTGTTACCTCTAGTACCATGTAGCACCACATTCCAAGAGTGAGGGTGATTCTTCAAGTTTACGATTCATAGATGCCATGTCGATCATACATGAATGGTTGACCAAGGAATACATCACAATAATATAGATTAACCACATCACACAAGACTTCATCTTGGAAAGGTTTCGTTTCATATGAAAGAAGACATGGATGGGTGAAATAGAGGTCTCTCCCTAATCTTAACCATCTAATACTGTATGGATTTGGGTGAGGCTTCATGGATAGATTTATACTTTTCACAACTTTAGTAGAGATTAAATTCTTTTGACTCCCACTATCAATAATGAAATGTAGAGGCTTACCTTTTACCCATAATTTGGAGTGAAACAACCTTTCCTTATCATTTGGCCTTTCCTCAAGGGTTTTTAATGAAGCAACAATGGTATCAAGCTCAACATATATAATATCTTATTCATCCTCTTTGACTATAGGGTGTGTATGAGAAAAAAGAGTAGATGTCGAGTATCATAACTCTAAAAGCAGTGACTTGATGGCTTGACATTCTTCTTTGGAGTGAGTTCTAATTTTGTGGTAATCACACCATTTTTTAGTCTTTCCCTTTTGGAATTTCTTATCTTGAAACTCCCTTTGTTTCCAATTTTGGCCTCATGTTTGACCTTCCTTGTCACTTTTCCATTTCAAAGGTTGACTCTTCATATTCTTTCTTCCATGCGTCTTCTTAGTCTTCACTATAAACTTGTATTCCTCATCGAGGGTTTCTAAATTGAAGAGTTCCATTTCCCTCCATATGTATCATTGTATTCCACCATGATATTTAAGAGTCTTATGTTTCTCACTTTCTTGGATGCCCAATCTCGTAGACCAATAATGAAAAATGTTATTGTAATCTTAAATAGATTAGTCCTTACCTTGGAAAAGTTATTGTCACTATCTATATAGATCATCATATGCTCTAATGGGATAGTATTCTTCTTTTACTAGTTCCATGAAATCATCCCAGGTACGTTCCACCTCAAGGTTAATATCATCTATACTGAACCTCTTTATGTACACTTCCCACAAATTTGTCATCGATAATGATGCTTTTGAAAGAGCAAAAGTGATCTTTTCTCCATCGGTGAATTTATTTACAAAAAATTAGGAAGATAATTGATCCAACCAATTTTTTACTACATTAACATTTATTTCACATTTAAATTTAGGGATATCAAAATTCACCTAAACTTTAAATGGTGTTGGGGCACTAAAAGGATGTTCCATGGATGAGGATCCAAGAAGTGTAGATGAGGAGCAAAAAATTTGCATTAGGATTTATTGGATAATTTGGGTGAATTGTTATATCATATGTGCTTATTACCATTGGAGGGTTTCATTCACCATTTCTTTGAAGGGATTAGATGTCTCAGTGTCATCCATCATTTGAGTTCATTTGGAGTGAATAGGTGGATAGTTTGGAAGCTCTGTTGTTTTCCACCCAAGCTTCTTGTAGCTTGACCTCATCCTCAGGTTCATACACTCTCAAGACAAATTTATCTAATACCACTAATCCAAAACTTAAAATTTTTGATTGATATATATTTCAATAACATGAAAGTAACATAGTAATAATGATTTCTTTGAGAAGAGATGTTTTATTACTCAATATTGCAAATACAACAATATGCTTATCTCTAGGAAGACATGTCTAATTTTAATTTCAAGTTCAATCTTCATTTATACACATTTTAAAGTTAGGAGGAAGATGTGGAAGGTCACCAATCTAAATGGAGATTAAGTGGTTTGACTTCTTTGATTTACAACAATATAGAATTCGAGGAATTACTATTTTTAGAAAATTACTATTTTTAGACTACACTACTAAAATTGAAATTTGGGGAACTTCTATTGGGTTTTCAAGGGTCAAAACCCATAAATTAAATCTTGTGCCATGTCAATTAATTATCCTCATTATTATATTTCCAATAATTCAAATAGGGAGTCAATTGGATCTATTATGCAAAAGTTATGGCTCTCAAAAGTTTCATTATTAATTGATGTAGAACCATCACCTAAATTGTCACCTAAATTATTGACTAGATCATTCCTCCTTCCTTGAGAAGTAATGGTCCCCATTGAATCAATATTTCTCATCAAGTGTGGTAGTTATGTCTTAATTTTATTCTCTGTGAGCCACTCACCTTGGTGGCTAAGCTGGCTCCTTTTGACCACTTGATAAAGTAGAATAGATCATGCTCTTTTTGTCTTCATCTAGTTTTCCACAATCTGATCCTCCTCCACTGGAACAAAACTCTACAGATCAAGTTCATCAATGTCTATTTATTTTACTATGATTAAAGTGTCTAATAGAGGTGGATGATATGGTTTGAAGATCTTCATGTTGAATATTGGATGTAGAGCAAGGTAGGCTGGTAGGTTCAACTCAAAAGCATTTTATCAAACTTTTTTGGTGATGGTATAGGGACCATATCATAGAGGCTAATTTTTTTGTGTGTGGGATTGCAAGTCTTTCCTTTTGAAGCCAAAACCAAACCTTATCACCCATAGCAAAATGGTGTACAATCTTATGTTTTTCATGGCATTGCTTATACTTCTAATTCATCTTCTCCATGATGTCATGAACCTACTATTAGATGTGTTGCATTTGTTTAATGAGCTTTATTAATTTTTCTACCTTAGATCTCCCATGAGTTATGTATTCTATGGTGGAGAATGGAATGGATATATCAATTGGTGTTATGGGTTAGAACCTGAAGCATGCCTAGAATGGATTGTGCTTAGTCAAGTTGTGTAGGGCTTGATTGTATCCATGTTGTTGAAAAGAATCCCCTCATCTCATGTGCATGGATGTTTAGAGTGATACACACAAATCATGTGAACAATCAAGTGGTTCACCACTTCTATCTAACCATCAATCTGTGGATGGAAGGCTATGGAATTCATTAGCTTGGTATCCATCATCTTCCATAGAGTGGAATAGAAGATGCTTAGGAACCTACTATCTCTATCTAAGATAATGGACTTTGTGAGATCAAAATGCATCCATACATGACTAAAATATAGTTGAGTAGTTTCTTCGGTAGATATATTTTTCTTATAAGCAATCATGATAGCCATTTTTGAAAAATGATCAACTACAACAAAAATATAGTCCTTGCCATGTTTTGAAGTGTGAAAACCTAAGATAAAATAAATTAAGATAGATTCCAAAGGCTTGGTTAGTTCTGGCAATGGCGTGTACAATCCTTGCTTCTTATTTGTTGGCTTGGCTATCACACATGGGGTGTAATATTTGAGGTACCTTTCCACATCCTTCTACATATGGGGCTAGTATAAGTATTTTTTAAGAACTACCAATGTTGTTTCTACACCAAAGTGTCTAGTTATCCTACTGAAATGTGCTTCCCATATCATCTTCTATTTCTCTATAACTAGAATATAGATGTGCCTCATGTGATAGAGGACATTATCTTGTAAATAAAAATATAAACATGTTTACCTTCTTGAAGAACCCGATATGTATTAGCAAAGGTAGGATTTGCTTCATATAGAGCACCCCAAGTGGTAGTCTGATGTTCACATAGGTCAAGATCAATTGTGAGTATAGTAATTAGTTAGCAACTCAGATAATCTATGACCGTATTTGAGCTCCCCTTTTTGTGTTTGATTTTTAGATGGATTGTTGTAGATATGTGGCCCACTTTTGGTGATTCTCATTTCATAGTTTGCTTTACATCTAGATTAATTCTAATGGTCTATGGTCAGTGTGGATGACCATCTCTTTCCCCAAGATTTAGTGTTTTTATTATTTGTAGGCTTACATAATGACATAGAGCTCCTTATCATATGTTAGGTATTTCTTGACTATATCAGTGAATGTTTCACTATGATATTCAATAGGATGTCCATGTTGCATGATGACAACACCCATGGCATGTTCAGATGTATCTATCATTAACTTGAAAGGTTAAAGCAAATATGGAAAGGCAAGAATAGGGGTTGAGCAAAGTCTATTATTCAAATTCTCAAATGCCCTTTGTTTTATTTAACCCCACTAAAATGTAGGTTTAGATCCTCATTTAGCCACTTGGGTTAGTGGCCAAGCAACATTTGAGAATCTAAGAACAAACCTACAATACAAATTTTTAAGACCCAAGAATCTATGAAGTTTTGTGAAGGTCCTTGGTATAGGCCATTCTCAAATAACGTGAATCTTCTCTAGATCAACATGGACCCATTCCTCATTCATAATGTACCCTAGGTACTAAATTTTTTTTATCCTAAATGTTCATTTATTAGTATTTTCATACAACTTGTGCTCCTAAAGAGTTTGAATCACCTTATGAACATGTTGTAGATGTTCCTCCCATGTTCTACTATAGATGAGTATGCCATCCAAGTAGACAACCATGAATGAGTTGGTGAAGGGTCAAAAGATGTCATCATCATCCTCATGAAGTTTTTAGGTGTGTTAGTCAAGCCAAAAGGCATAACCAACCATTTGAAGATCCCCTTCTTAGATTTGAATGTAGTCTTCTAGACATTAGTGGGATTGATGGGAATTTGGTGATAGCTCGATTTGAGATCAATTTTGGTGAAGAACTTTGTACCATAGAGTTGGTCCAATAGGTCATCAATCTAAGGGATGGGGTAGAAATTATTCATAGTGATTTTATTCAAGGCTTGATAGTTAATGCAAAGCCTCCATGTTCCATCTTTCTTTGGTGCTAGGATAATCAGGCTAGCATAGGGTGAAGAGTTTGGCTTGATGTGACACTTTTGAATAAATTCTTGAATCTACCTTTTTATCTCATAATTATCCAAAACTGATCTATGATACATATGACTATTAGGCAAAGGTGATCTTGAGATCAAATTGATAGAATGTTTTACAAGGAAATTGAGTGGAACTCCCATGGGTGACTTGAATAAGTCACCATATTCTCTTGTGATTTGTCCCATCTAATTATATTATTGTGTTGATTATGTATTTAGTACTAAAACATTAGCCTTCTCTAATTTCTATGGTTTGACCACCATGAAAATGAATTTCTTTGTCTTCTCCACCAATCTCTTACATTGTCTGGCACTAATCAGGGAGACAGATGTGGGAGGTGATACCTCTAGTACCTTGTAGCACCACATTCCAAGATTGAGGGTGATTATTTGGGTTCATGATTCATAGATACCATTTCAATCATACAATAATGGATAACCAAGGAGTACATCACAAACATATAGATCGACCACATCACACAAGACTTCATCTTGGAAATATCTTATTGCATATGAAAGAAGACACTGATGGGTGACATAGAGGTCTCTCCTTGGGCTCAACCATCCAATATTGTATGGCTTTGGTGAGGCTTCATGGATAGATTTATACTTTTCACAAATTTTGTAGATATTAAATTCTTTTGACTCCCACTATCAATAATGAAATGTAGAGGCTTACTTTTTACCCATAATTTGGAGTAAAACAACCTTTCCTTATCATCTAGCCTTTCCTCATGGGTATGTGATGAAATAATGATGGTATCAAGCTTAGCATCTATAATATCTTAGTTGTCCTCTTTGAATGCAGGGTATCTATGAGATAGAGCAATAGATGTTGAGTATTGTGACTTAAAAAGTAGTGAATTGATGGCTTGATATTCTTCTTTGGAGTGAGTTCCAGTTTTGTGGTAATCACACCATTTTCTAGTCTTCCCCTTCTAGGGTTTCTTATCTTGAAAATCCTTTTTCTTCCAATTTTGGCTCATATTTAACCTTTCTTATCATTTTTCCATTTTGAAGGTTGACTCTTCATACTCTTTCTTCCAGGCTTCTTCTCAATCTTCACTACAAACTTATATGCCTCACTGAGGCTTTCCAAATTAAATAGTTCCATTTTCCCCCATATGTACCATTGTATTCCACCATGATATTTAAGAGTCTTATGTTTCTCACTTTCTATAATGCCTAGTCTCATAGACAAATAATGAAAAATGTCAGTCTAATTTTGAACAAATTGGTCCTTACCTTAGCAAAGTTGTTGCCATTGTATGTAAAGATCATCATATGCTCCAATGGGATAGTATTCTTCCTTTACCACTTCCATGAAATCATCCTAGGTAGGTTCTACCTCAAGGCTAATGTCATCTATACTAAACCTCTTTTTGTACACTTCCCACCAATCTTTCATGGGCAATGATACTTTCGAAAGAGCAAAAGTGATCTTTTCTCCATAGGTGAATTTATTTATATAAAATTAGGAAGACAATTGATCCAACCAATTTTATACTACATCAGCATTTATTTTTCCTTCAAATGTAGGGATATAAAAATTCACCTGAACCTAAAAGGCTATTGGGGCACTGAAAGGACATTCATGGATGAGGAGCTAGGAAGTGTAGATGAGGAGTTAGAATTTCCCATCAAGATTTGTTTGAGAATGTGGGTGAATTATTGCAGCATCTATACTTGTTTCCATTGGATGGATTCATTCACAATTTCCTTGAAGGTATTGGATGTCTTGGTGTTATCCACCATTTAAGGTCATTTAGAGTGAATAGGTGGATAGTTTGTAAGCTTTACTATTTTCCACCCAAGTTTTTTATAGCCTGACCTCATCCTCGAGATCATACACTATCAAGACAAATCATTCTAATACCACTAATCCAAAATTCAAAATTTTTGATTGATAGATATTTCAATAACACAAAAATAACATAATAACAATGATTTCTCTGAGAAGAGATGTTTTATTACTCAAGATTGCAAATATAACCATATGCTTATCTCTGGGGAAAATGTCTCATTTCCATTTTGGGTTACATATTAGTTTATACACATTTTTAAGGTAGTATAAGGATGTGGAAGATCACCAATATCAAGGGAGATTAATTGGTTTGACTTCCATGATTTACAACAATACATAATTTGAGAAATTATTATTTTTAGATTGCATTACTAAAATTAAAATGTGGGGTACTACCATTGGGTTTTTAGGGCCCAAAACAAATCGAGTATATCTCATGCCATTTCACCATGTTCTCTTCATTCTTATCTTTCCAATAGTTCAAATGGGGAGTCAATCAGAGCTATGGTGCAAAAGTTATGGCTCTTATAAGTTCCATCATCAATTAAGGTAGAACCATCACCTGAATTATTGCTTGGATCAACTAGTATTATGTCCCATAAGGATTGGGAGGATAGAATTTATAAAGTTATTTGGGCATACAAAATCATGTGGAAGACCACTATAAGCTTCACCCCATATGAGTTGGTCTATGGGAAGAAACTTATGTTGCTAATTTAATTTGAGCATAAGACCCTACGAATAGCATTAGAACTTAGAATGGATATATTTGAAGCACAAAAAAAAAGGCTTATGCAAATTAATGCCTTAGATGAATACAAATAGTAAGCATTTCATAACATAGAACTTGTATATTAGTAGTGGATTAGATGGCATGATAGGTATATTAAGACTAGGTAATTTAATGCAGGAGATTAAGCCCTTCTTTTCTATTCAAAATATAAAGATCATAGGGGAAAACTCTAGACCAAATGGCTTGGTCCATTTGAGATTGAGTATGTTCATGAGAATGGATCAGTGTAACTCTAGACCATTGATCTGGTAATATTTCATCTACTAGTCAATGGCCACAAGATGAAATTATATAAAAAGCCACTCACTTGAGGGGAATTAACCAAGTAGGTATATAAGCAATTAAAAAATGGATTCAATGATGTGTTGGATTAGCACGATGTCTCACCATCCATAGGGAGAACCAACCAACAAGAAGATGGAGTGGAGGACATTTTATCCCTCTTCTGGCATGAATATTGAGATATTTGCATAGTCCTTAACCAGTCAAACTCATAGCTGACATGGAAAGGACCCAAAATAAACATTCTAATGTAGGTAGTAGTTAGAATCATTAAAAAAAATCCAATAATGAAAACCCTTTTGGGTGTTGTTGGTAGTTTCTTGGGATAAAAGTATCTTGTTGACTACCTATAACTATAAAAAAGGAATAAATAGAAAACCAACTTGTTGGCTATTTAGGGGTAAAAACAAAAAATGGATAATATAGAATCATTTTGAGTAAAACTTCTCATCTTTTTATAACACATCTTTCCTTCTAGTTGCTTCCAACCTCAATCTTTAGTAGCTACTTTTTCAACTTGTACTTGTTATGGGCAAGAAACAACTCTATAAAAAGGGGGTTATAAGTACCCCTAGAGCTATTAAGGGCATCTTCATAACTACTACATGAACCTTTGTCAATGAAGGAATTCCTCCACTTATGGGTTATTCTAATGTTGTTTTAGGCACCTTCATCACCATTGGGCACAAATTTTTAGTGGATATGGGCTCATCCTATAGTTATTTTAGGTATATTCTTACCCCTATATACACCTCTCTAATAGCTATAGGCTAATTCCTCATAAACTATGAGATATGGCTTTGGCTATGGGATATTAAGAAATTCATGGAAGACACCAAATAAGCTAGAGGAGTGAAGGAATATTAAAGTAGAAACTTCAAACATTTCTAAGGAATGCCCATACCCCTGAATAATAAAGTAAGTGCTAAAACAAAGGCATATACTTCCAATCTTCATTTGGAGTGTTGCAGACTAGAATTTATGGCTATAGGGACATAAAATAACTATTCTTAGCTTCTGATCACTTCATAAAAAATAATTTCACTATGTAAATAATAGAGATCTAGAATATTTTATAGAGCATAGGTCCCAAGTTTGATAAACTAGATGATTGCCAAATTAAAAGTTCACTAAACAAAGATTCTATTAGCAAACATCATCATTCACTGACAAAAGAGAAACAAGCCATCATCAGTCTCATATAGAGGAGATCAAGAGAAATAAATGCCATCATCCACCCTCTTCCATTTTCATAAAGGATGTAACTTGGATAATAAACAAAAATTTGTAGCAACCACCTTGTGGAAGAATGGAAATAGTCTCTCATACCACTACAAAACCACTACTCTAGTCCTTTTTAGGTCATCATGATTACATGTAAGTTATTGAGGGCATAATTAAAGGATCAGATATTGTGATCACATAATTACCTAAGGGTAATAATATATCACTAGCATGAATACTAGGGTAATAATTGCATGAGGAAATAACAAGCTAAACTTCCATTCTGGCAAACACTCAATGTGGATTTCTCATGCCACAACCTTGGGAACAAATGGCTATAAAGGTATGATATATCTTTAGTCATAAAAAAGAACTTTATTTTTTAATATAACATGCATTATATTAAAAAAATCATATCTAATCATTAAAACATCATTCATCAAATCTTATCATGAGATATTCCAAATCACCACTCACACCCTCATAATGACCCCATCATATCTCTTTGCATCCTACATGTACCATGTCACTTGGGGACAAGTGGCACTTCATGTAGGGGAAAATTTTTATGATAAATCAATCATAAGAACTTCAAGATAATCTATGCATGTGGATTGAAATTCCATGATTATGCTATAACTATACCAATATTCAATATGGGAAAATAATTAATTTTATTGTTTCCCACTTTGAGATCATAGCTCATTCAAACAAAGACCTAAGCAAGACATTATTTTAACCTGTAACCAAAACTACCATTATTGAAAAAACTTTCTTTGCTAGAAATATAAATCTAAAGGTAAAATTGGGTGTTTTGAAGAAATATCTATTTGAAAAATTTGATAGGAAGATAAACTATCTAGAATGGGAGGTTCAGTAGTGAGAAGGGAACCCTCAAACCATAGGTAGTTGTAAGGAGACCTAGACAGTTGAGCCATCTTCAACAGGGTTGGATGGGATACCTATTTTGAGAAACTATAGTATTTTTTAGAACCTCTCACTAAATAGCTTTCAATATATTTTATAGAATAATTGGTAAGCCAGGTTATTGCGTTGCCAAGAATAGGACAAATTTGGGAAGAGAAATCTAACAGCCAACTAGCTAGATAAGAGTTCTATCAAGACAATGAAAGGCTAGTGTTAAAGAATGGAGGTGTAGAAAGACTAATTATACCTTGATCTTGGAGAGAAGTTTCCTCATATATCATCAAATATCTAACATGTGAAGGAAGATACTCTTTGATCTATACTCTATAATATAAATTTTTTGAATCAATTAAGGCATGGTAAGACTATTAATGTCCCAAACAAATTATGGAATATCTTGAAGAAAATGTCTAAATAATAACAAATGGGGGTAGAGAAAGCCTTATCTCATCATTATCTAATTTGGTTGTTGTTTAAATAAAGAATAATAAATACTAGACCTTGCCTTATTTAGGAATAGTTTCTAACCCTAAGGACTGGTGAACCTTAGTAAGAGGAGGAAAATAATGAGGGGTAATCTCCCAAGGGATAGGTCCAACAAAAATCACAAGAGGATACTATAGGCACTAGTAAAACTAGTCATCTCATAGCCACTAAAGTTTCACCTATAGTTGCTATGGGCAAGAGAAGATGAAGAAAATTAATGCTACCTCTTGAGAACATGGAGGAAAAATTCCACCAAAACAAACTAGGAAAAATATTCCTTCTCCTACTATTCCAATTGTTTCATCACAAAAATTAGATTATTCCACCATGGTTCCTTCAAAAGGATAAGTTATTCCATCACCAGTTTCATAGGAAGAGTAGGTTTCAATAGCTCCCCCTCCTAAAAATAAAAAAATGACTAAAAGGAAGAAGTCCTCTACATCAAAGAGAAAGAGACCTGATCCTAGGAGCTCTCATAGAATTAAAAGACAAAAGATAACCCTAGCATCCTCACCTATAAATAGTAGTGAGGATGAAGGAAATAAAAAGGAGACCAAAATTCATAAGACTTCTAATGGGTTTGAGATAGTAGAGTGGTCTACTGAAGAAGTGAAAATATAGTCACCTGAGCAACCTAGATTTATAGAGAAAGAAATGGATCTACTCAAAAAAATAGGGTATACAGAAGAACTAATAATTTCATATCAATATGTAAAAAAATAAGAATTACTTGAAGAAAATAACATGGAAGAAGCAGTAGAGCAAGACACAGTTTCTCATGACCAGGAGTTCCAAACTTTGGAACAAACCATGGAAGAGATATATACATTGAGGAAAAAAATAGTAGAGTTAAAAGTCAAAAGAGGCCTAGAAAAAATTCTAGGGGTAGTTGAATTTATAGAGCCATCTATGGAAGAAGAGTTAAGTGAGGAAAGGACATTCGAGGAGCTTGTAGCAACTCCCTTAAAAGTGCCTACAACAACTTCATCCACCTTACCTATAAATGGCATTAGTGTACCCCTGAGGAACCTAAAATGGATAATGCTCTAGTTTTTGAACCTTTCCATAATATTTTTTCTCCTATAGATATCACTACTAAAGTACCTATAGTAGAAGAAGTGATTGATGTAGACCTCTCAGCCACTAGGCTAGTAGGTAAAACTGATGACCTTTTGATTTTTCTTGATAAAAAGTTAAATGATGATGAAGCTTATCATAAGTAGTTGATAAAAAAGTTTAAATTATATGTTGAAGCAAGAGAGAAGTAGGAAGATTTAAAGGAAGCCTAGAAAAGGTTGAGACTAAGATCACTTATTTGAAAGAGAACATCACTAACATGCATGAGATCACTAACATGTTATTAGAATGCAGATCACCCTTTAGGGTGTATGTTGTATGCTTAGAGGAAAGGTGGATTAGATTCAAATATGATAGGATATACAGTGATCATTCTTACATGGTATGTGATCTTAAGTCTTTCTTTGAGGTCTATAGGCATGTTGACCCTAATTTTCAAGAATAATTTAGTGAGTTTTACATACATCATTATGTTGTACCACATGACACAAATTATAATCCTAATATATACCTATGGGATATCTAATTAAATGCTTTTACCTCATACATCCTCAATGAAATAAGAAGAAAAAAATAGGTTGAGGACTATCAAGAGAAAGAAAAAGAGGTTAACCTAATGATTAGGGGTGACTCTGTTGATTAAAAATATATAATAAATGAATAGATCACTTTTATGAATGCAGATACTCCATAAACATAGGTAATAAAGAAACAAGTAGAGGTCCAAAACCACTATTTGAACCTCATGGAAGGAGATAGAAAACAAGTTTTTGTTTCCTATTTCATAGATGGGTAGAGATTTTAAATGCCCTAAAAATAAAAGAGCCTTATTCCCCTTATAACCTTAAAGAGGTATTACATAAAGTATATATGTACATTGAAATTGTTAGGAACATAAGGATAAGCTAGTTAGGGTTGATGTTTAATCCACCCATGTTTTGGTTCCCAATTCCTAATTGGGAGGGGGATATGCTAGCTAACAGAGAAGTAAAAAAGAAAAGGTGGAAAAGCATAGATGATATGAAAGGACTTTATACCTTCAAAAAGATGGATTGTATTTAGCCCTTAGATTTTAGGAAATATTGTGAACTCAAAATGTAGAGAATGCTTACTCGAGGGCAAACAAGAGGTTAAGTAGGGGGTGTGATGAGGATACTAATTATTCTATTTATAGCCTCATCCATACCTAGTTATATATATTTTTCATATATGAATCCCTAGAACTATCCATGACTTATATAAATGAATGAATGAATGATTATATGTGTACATTAATATATACATTTTGTGTTATGGATTAATGATTTTTTTATTAGATTATACTTGTGTAACCTTATTTAATAGACATTTGAAGGGTAGAATAAGACTGTAGGAATCTTACTTGGTCATAACACTTATAGAGAAGCCCATAAAAAAAGGGGCTTTTAGCCTGTAGCAACTACCAAACTACAGGATTTCCACCTACAGGTTGCCCATAGCAACTACAATATTTCATCTATAAGTTACCCATAGCAACTATAGGCTTACACATACAGGAGCCCACAACCATTACATAGAATAAAACATTGCTATGATAATAAGTAATTGGCTTTTAAGGACACATCCAGTTGTCTTAAAAATAAAGTAAATGATTGAAGAGGATTCTCTTTAATAGTTGTACGGACCCCTCACATGCAAATAAACTTGGATATGTTGCCAAAGGATGAATAAGACAAAGACAATGGAAAGCAGAGAAAGAAGCAAAACAATAAATTAGCATTTATTGTCCTTTACCCAATCAAACCTAAAAATAAGTAACTTTAAGTTACTAACCACTTGAAGGTTGACTGGGTTAGTTGTAAAGTATGTGTACCTTTCTTAGTTTAATGTTTTTGGTTAGAACTAATTAAATACCTTATGTATTTAATGGCATAACCCAAATTATATTAAGGAGGATGAAATTGTAGAAAGTGATTACATTCTAATTTTTGGAATATTATAATCTACTATAGTAATATTTAATTGCTATAGATCTGAGTAACGAAAAGGTTGATTTTGTAAGAAGATTTTATAAATCTCGTAGAGAAGTATTGAAACTTAGTTATAAATTAAGAGTTCCCCCTTGAAAGGAGTTATAGTAAATATCATGATCCTTCTTAGATTAAAGTGTGTTGTGTGAGTTGATTTCATTACTAGTTTGATTGTATAAAGTGTGATGCATGTGTGACTCATAAGTGTGAAGAATTTTTGCATTCTATTATAATAATTTCCTTGTATATCTATATGGTGAAATTAGTATAATTTCATTGTACTACAACCAAAAATTAAGTTAGCCTATGAATCAATAATGCATATATAGTGCCAACATCCTTGAAAATCCTACATACCCTAGGTTGACAATTAATGTTAAGTAGATTTAAGAATATGGTATTAACTAGGTAATAAGTCTATCCAAAACATGGTTCCACTGTGAATGTAATGAGACATATCCAAATCAATGACAAACATTTCATGAAGAAAAGGTCTAGATTTATACAAACTTTGAAAATGAGGTCTACATGGCAAATGGTCCAAACTTGGTACAAAGGGTAAACTTGGTCTAAAAAGGCACACTTGGTCTAAACTTGGTCTAGGAATTGATCTATTCTTCAAAATTGATCAATGATAAACTCAGTCTAAAACATCTTCAAGGTCTAATAGTAAATGTCTCACACAAATGCTTAAGTGAAATACAAATCAGATTATCAATCTTAGTAAAAGGTGTTTCAAACAACTCTAATATAGGTCTAAAAATGATAATGTCACTAGGTCTTTAGGAATAAGGCACAGAGCTAGGCTCAAAATAACTAGGCATAAAAATCAATGGTAGAATGCTAGTTATTTTGAAAAACATGACACAAAATCTAGACTTGAAACACATTAATTCTAAAAATAAATGGTAAAATGATAGGTCTTTTGGAAACACAACATAAAATCTAGACTTGAAACACACTAGGTCTAAGATAAAAACTTACAAGATAATTAATCTAATAATTTAAAACACTTTGACTCAAACTAAGCATTAAAATTCAAACATAAACTTGACCATTGGTAAAAGGCCTTGGACTTTATATATATGCATAAAAATAATTTGGAAAGTCACTTCCAAGTAGGTAAAAATAAGGATGGGGAGTAAAACATTCAAGCCCAAGTGATGAGAAAGACTCAAATGCAAACTAACGATGCTTAAGGTTTTACATGGAGAGAGATTTTTGACCTTAGTTCTAAGAAATAAAAGAGACTCAAGGCACATAGAAGATATAACACTTCCAAAATCTAGGCACAAAATATCTTCAAAATAAGTAAAGAGTTAGTCTAAGTTGCACAATCCAAAAGTGAAAGATAAATGTATAAGCCAAAATTAAGTAGGGAATAAGCATAGACCAATCAAATTTTGAATCTAAAATTCATAATACCAATTTATAACTTGGTTTAGAAGACCTAGATTCTAAAATGGACAATGAACTAGACCAAAATGGATGGCATAATGATACTAGGCATAGACCATAAAGTCACACATCGTTTTGAACTTGATTGGTCATAAGACAAAGATTTTGAAATAATACAAGTAGCGTAACGACACTATATCACTCAAAAGGTATGAAAAAATGGTTTGTTTCAAAACTCTAAGGAAAATACTTTGAATGAAATGGGTATCATAATGATGTCATTTTCAAACAAGTGACACACACACACAAAAAGTTTTGAAAAATGACTAAGGCAAAATGTGGCATCAAATAGATAGCATAACACACCTTTAGGATTAAAAGGGGTATATAAACATGGCTTGATTTGGATGTGGTTTGGAAAAATAAATATTATAATCAATAATGTAATTAAAAGGAAAAGACATAAAAACACCTAAGTGTATCATCCTATTTCTAAATATTGATAATGTGGCTTCATATTGTCAAATTTCATCTATATACTCCTTATTGAGAGGAAATAATTTGTTAATCCACAAATTTAGATGTGCATGAAAATTAGGGTTTTTAGGCCCCCTCTTCTCTCAATATTTCATATGATGACATGAAACATCAAGCTACTTTCCCTACATTAACAATATTTCTACAGCAAGTTAGGTTTGTCTAAAACTATAAGTTTCATGTATTCTAGATTGTCCCAAGTGTGGTTAACACTTGAGATGAAATCACATAAATTGAGTTCATACCAACTAACTTACTATGCAAGGTTCTATTCATTTTCATAGCAAATCCATTCATGTATTTTTTAGTGGAGTCCCCTGGTTATCTAGACCTTACTCAGGTTTTTATTATGATTAAAGAGGATATCTGCTTAGCTCCTTGGTAATCATAGTATCCATGCCCTGATTTATATACCCCACCATGGAATAGGGTTGAAACAATCTTAATATATGAATTACTGGGTCAAATCTTCCCTAAATAACTTATGGGAAGGTGATAAAATCCTTCCCATAAGCCAATATGCAAGAAAGTAAAGATATAAGAACTTTAAGGTCATTTTAGGGTCACCCAAGTCATTCAAATCTTGGGGAGTGCCTTATCAACATTCCTTTTATGCTTGGACTAAGTGACAAAAGTAAATGAAAAAACACTTTTGGTCACCCAAGTTTCTTAAAGGGGATGGGGGGATAACATACATGCTAAGTCAATTTTTCAAAAACACACAACAAATAAACAAATTAAGAAACAAGCAAGCTCTTAAGAGTTTTTAGTGTAATTTTGTGTTCATTTTTAAAAACCCAAGTGAAATTTACTATAAAATTTATCCCCTTGGCTTTGTTTTTTTATTTGTGAACTTTGAGAAAATGAAAAAAATTTAAGTAAATGATTTTAAACACTAAATATAAATGTAATTTGAACTTTTAAAGTGATAAAAATGTCCTTCCTTGGCCTTTTAGTTCTAGCAAAAGTGTTAGTGTATTTTTCTTAGAATCTAAAAGATAAATGAGAAAATAACAATTGAAATTCTAACTCTTAGGTTTTCTATGTTTTTCACATATTGTAATACTACATATCCATAGAGTAAAATAGTAACTTTCCTACAAAACCAAAATTATTAACTTAAAACCACATCTACTTGCAACACAGATTATTAGTGCAAAATCACAACTACACAATGTAATACCATAAATTTTGATGACAATAACATAACTTCAATTTCAATACCACACTTCCATATAAAATAGACCATTAATGCAATATCACAACTACATAGTACAATATCATAACTTGTAAGGGCAATACCACATGTAGTTTTCAAAACCATACCTGACTCTAAAAAGCCACATAAGTTAGTGCAATACCACATTTCATGAGGTTAATAATTCATATTATGACTGCAATACTACAACTATAAGGAAAAACAAATTTTAACTATGTAAAACTATAGTTTTGGATGCAAAATTGACTATTTCAAGGTAAAATTGCATTTAGCCAATGCAATATTACAACTAAAATATCACAACTCCTCAGTGTAATACCACATTTACCAAGTGCAAAAATGCATGTTATAGGTGCAATACCACAACTTCCTATGTAATGTCTGTAATCTTCAATTTTCTACTTTTTTGGTCATCAAGTCAAAATTTTAGCATGAAAACTATTAGTAAGAGGTCCTAAAATTCCATAAGAATATATTTTTTGGGTGCGAGTCCCATTGGGCAAGCCATTATGTAACATAGGATTATGAATAGGGTCATTTTTCTCTTATTAGTGAATAAAATTCAAACCAAACAATTTTGATTCAAACTAACAATTTTAGCCTACGTACTAGGGTGAGCATAAATAACAAAAACATAATTAAGACACAACTAAAATCACAAAAGATAAAATCCTTATAAACTTCCTTGTCACTTAAAATATTGGCTTGCTTGACTTGTGTACAATGGAGTCTTTGTCAATGGTGTTCTTACATCATCTCCTCTTTGTTCACCTTGGCTTGGCTTGATTTGGGAATGGTAACACTATATCAATGATGCTTTTTAGAGGTATTTTGGCATAATAAAATTACACATAAAGGGCTTAAAAATTAATGTATAAGGCCTTGTATTTATATCCTTCAAATTTAACTCTCACCCAAGTGTAGTTAGGTTAGAATCAACTATAATCAGTTTGAACTAACCCTAGGTGAGTTAAGGCTAACCCTAGTTGAGTTAAGGAGGGGACATGTAATTAATATTTGGGATAGAGATCCCATTTATTAATCATGGCTCTCCATTTATGCATTTAAGGCACTTTAGGCAAATATTTTGATTCCTTGACTTTGAGGATGATGATGTCATCATGACCTCAAATTTATTGAAATTTCCATTTTGTAAAATTTGTTTTCACTAATTGCACATGGAAAAATCACTTAATTAATTTATTTGGTTTGATTTGTTAATTCATTTTTATTATCATCTTAACATTTTCATAATTATTTAAGTGCCCTACTTAATGGGTCCAAAGGCCAAATTTCTAGTTGTTAGGTCTCAAGGTGACTGGAGATGAATCTATGAGAGGTTATTATTGCATACGGAATAATAGCTAAATAATGATATCTCAACATGATTATAATTACTAATTTTTGATGTGCAGATGAAATTGGGACATTTAATTATTTTTAGGATTAATTTTCATTTTTTGGTAGAAATTAATTTGAAGTCTGGTTGGAAGCTAATTATGGCTAAAATGGGGTGTCTACACCTCCTATTATTGTGCCTGACCAATCCATAGTCTATATTTTCAAATCCTAATCACTATAATATCAACAAGTACCCCTCTACCTCCTCTTCCTCTCACCTCTCTAGTATGCCATATCCAATAAGTAGGCACTACTAGAGGGGCTACTAGATGTGGAAGTCCTAATTGTCCAAGTACATAATCCACTAGATGAGGCTTCACCTAAGAAATGTAGTGGTTCATGATCTGCACATGTGTCAAACCTATAGCAATAGTGGCTTAACTCAGCCATATAACATTTATGTGAATGTACAGTTGCTATATAATTTACCCTCATATGAAAATTTATATTTCTTGAACATGGGGCATGGCTCATGCTACATGATCTTGCATCCATCGAACCACCAAAGGTAACATATCATCAACCACATGGGGAAACCTAGCTAGCTGATATATAGGGAATCTCTCATAAATCCATGTGCTCAAACAAATGATAGGGCCCATCATCTCCTTCCCCTAATTAAGCATACCATACATGTCATGCATGAGCTAAACCCAAATGATAGAACCAAGATCATATAATGCTCCTTGATCCAAAATAGATTGGCATAAGGCTATTGTGTATAGTGGTACCTTGTCATCTAACTTATGACACAACACTCATACTATCACAAGCCTTATCATAGCCTTCTAAATATCTATAATATCCATGATATAAAAATCAAGTAAGCTAACACGTAACCTAGGATAGATCTTATCCAAACATGTTTCCCATTGGGATAAGGCTCATCTCTCATCCTCTAACTCCATTGTATCACAAATCACCAACATCCTATCTATAGGAACTCCAAGCAAAGCATGCACATCCTCTAAATTAATTACCACCTTTATTGTATCCCCCTCTACCTCCCATGATAAAGTATTGGTTAATATGATAATGAGATCAAAACTCAGTAGGTTATATCTCATCTCCATAATACCTCCAAATCCAAAGGTAACCATTCGATCTCTATCCATGTCTAAAAACCACTCTAATAAATCAAGTAACTAAGATGCATCAACTAGGTGCCAATATCTCTGACATCTTTATAAAATATTAAACAATAGAGAATTTATTAGATCTCAATGCTAATGGAGATATTGAGGCTTGGTGGGTTCATTTTGAAAGGTAAACATTCCTAACTTTGCTCCTCCTTTATTAAAGTATATATATTTTCTTTTGTTATATTATATGATTCTCTCTCATGCATTAATATTTCCTATACATTGGCTTAAGTATAGATATTCTATGCATGTTTACCTTTTATGTTTATTACACCCATTTTGTGCCACAAGCTTTGGTGAGCACTAGATTAGATTTTAATTTAATTTCCATATATTTAGTGAATATAGAAACCATAGGACCTAACTATAATTTATAACCCTCTCCAATGTTATTTTGGTAAGAGACCCTTTGGTTAGGTCTAGTGAATTTGTCTTGGTCATGACCTTGATTGTCTAAATGTACCAACAAGCACAACTGTAAGTATGATTTATCTTCTCTAAGATAGGATTGATTTTTAGATCTGCTACATTTTCCCTTATATACATAAATGAATGATTATAGGTTTACAAAATAGATGATGAAGCTAGATAAATCTTCAAGCAAGGTTACAAGGTGGGAGATGAAACAAAATGAGCTTGAAGTAGGAAGATGCAAGTTCTTAAACATCTAAAGGATTTATTTTAGATAATAATGGTGGTGATCCATCTTCCTCACATAGGCTCCAAGGTTGATCTCAAGCATTGGAGACATGTTGAATAGGTCTCCAAGGACTAAGTCAAGTTCTTTCATGCCAATAAATGATGTGACTGGTCTTAAATAGAGTGAATGGAGACATGAGGTGTTCAAATTGATCCTAGAGAGATGTAACTCCCTTTATGGAGTGTAGTGATGATTAGTCCAAGTCCACCATAGATATAAATAGGCTATAAGATTCCTTCTCAATTCAAACATTCAACATGCATAAGAGGTAGACATGGGTGAGTTGAGTCTTTTAGCATAAGGAAAGTCATGTTTTCCAAGAATGGGGTAGACAATTGACCAAATCATGCATGTTAAAACACTCTAAAAGATAAAAGTGGTAAAAATGAAGCCTTTTCCTCCATTCTTATGCCCATCTTCCATGATATTCCATTAAAGTGGTAGCCCTAGTGCATTGATGAGAGGTGAATGATCTTATTTCCACTTTTTTCTCTTTTGAATATGTTGATTTCTGATGTAAGATATGCATTTATGTAGTTTGGTAGTGCTTTTTTTCTCTCTTGTATCTCATTTCTTATAAAAAGGGCTAAAAATGCCTTATTTTATAATCCATCTGCTAGATATACCAAAACTTTGCTTCTGTAGAGACTTTTAATGTTGGCTTTAGACCTTTGGATTAATAAAAGACTAGTTTTTACCTTCTCTAAGTTTGAATTTTGTATGAATTCTTTTGTTTTGTTGTACTAGACTTGTGGTAGAGAGTTTTCTCCCTTATGTACATTTTCCTTCACCTTGGTGTAATTAGGCATGTCTTTTTCAACTCATATGTTATGTTATAGATGGTTATGAATGTGATTAGTTTTATAAACTTGCTAATTATGTCATGTGTAGGACCTTTTACCTATCCTTTCTAGTCCTAGTAAATAGCACCACCTTCATATGAAATGTTTATACAAGAGTTGTGTAGACCAAATTCAGTCCTATTGTGTAATTTTATGTAGGTAGAGGAGATTCTTAATCTTGGTACATCACCTCATTTTCAAAGTTTTCATCTCCTATCTCTCTCTTTTCATGAATTAGAGTCTTATAATAGCTTAGCTAGGATTTCTTGGTATAGGTTTTAGGACTACAACCCGATCCTAATTAGGTGCACTATGGTTGGAAAGGGGTTGGCCTTATCTAGATATTTACTCCTACTATAGGTCACCCACAACCTAGGAGTCTTTCCATTATGTCAATTAAAATAGATCTCAAGACTTGATAGGGTACATTTTAACATTACAACAGGGCTTGAATCTCCTTTTTTAGGTTATTTTAACTCATTCACATCTTGTAATCAGATATAACATGTTAAAGATCCCTTTTAAACTTGGAATCTCTCATTCTTAATCACATAGAACTATATGTGCTTTACACATGCTTTAAACCTTGAATGTTAAATCTATGGAGCATGCTCACGTCATTCACATCACTTAAAACATTATCATAGGTTAGAAAATGATTTAGAGGCTCTTGAGAAATATTGTAATTATTTGAACCTAGAACTGTCATCTCCCTCTTTACATAGGCCTACAACTTTATTTAAAGGAAGTTAAGGCCATGAATATATACTAAAAATATACTTACTTGACTCATGATTCAATGCCTTATAAATCCATCGTAAAGCAACCACTATTGGAATGTTTTGGAAACTACTCCAATTCTTATCCATCAAGGAGTCTTATTTGAAGTTTGCACCTCTTAAGTTCTCCTTAACTAGATTTATATTCTTGACTACCATGAAATATTCTAAGGAGTCTATAGACTTATAACATTGATGTTACAACCTTAAACTCTACATTGGTAAGCCTATAGTAGTTATTAAGTATCTTGAAAGCTCTATTATCTTATCTTATAAACTAAAAATCAATGTGCAATAAATCCTTTGAGCTTTACAAAGGTCTATAGGCCTATATATGAATATTTATTAAGAACTCAAATATTGTTATTTTATCTACACAATTCATGTCTCAAAGCATCTTATCCTTTTAGTCCTACAAACATTATTATTATTAAAGGGAGATTGGACTTGTAACTTTTCATTATCAAACTTTACATTCATATCCTTCTCCTAATTAATCCTCATTTTTTAGGTCTATAACTTGATCATGTTTGATACCTTGAAGAGACTTCCTCCTTCACCATATTAAAACCTCAGTCTTATATGGAAACATTTAGGATTTTTGATAGTTTTCTATGAGTCCAAATAACTCACTTTCTTGAGTACTTGACAAACCT
The DNA here is from genome assembly GCA_037957365.1 of Torreya grandis. Classification (NCBI taxonomy): domain Eukaryota; kingdom Viridiplantae; phylum Streptophyta; class Pinopsida; order Cupressales; family Taxaceae; genus Torreya; species Torreya grandis. The sequence continues at coordinate 1,589,330 of JARHVA010003385.1, read as the reverse complement.
TCATGGAAACCCCAAGTCTGCATATGAACCTATAATATTTTCATCATCAAAAATCTACTTGCAATCTCATTGGTAGGTATTAGGAAATAGGGAAGAGTTTCATATGCTTATTTTTGGCCCTTCCCCTAAGATGGAAACATCTTATAAGTTTCATAAACTACATTCTTAATTTTTAGACCAATAAAAGTCTTTATTCAAGTTTAAAACCTCATTGAACCCCTTAAGAATGGTTCCCATGGGCCTGTAACTTTTAACCTATTTTTATGTGATCCTAAAGGATCTTGATGTATAAAATTAGAAATGCATCATGTCCATAAATCAATCCTAAATCAGATGGGATAGATCACACCTACACTTTTGATTACGGGGCATACAATTATTAATCAAGAGCATGACCAATGTGAGGATCTGTGAGACCCAATTAGAGGATCACTTGTCACAACACACCATGTGAGATAGGGTTCTAAAGCCTATAGTCTAACAAAATCACATAAAAACCCTAAAAAGTCCTATGATTTAATATTTCACTAGTCTAATAACAATAAAAGTAAATCTAATCTAGTACATGCCAAAGCTTGTGACACAAAGTGGGGGGTAGAAATAAAACAAATAAAAAACTAAACTAAACATGTATAGAAAACATATACTCACATCAATCTATATGGAATTCTAATACATGAAAGATAAGAATACAAATTCTCTATCTATCTACTATTACAAGGGAGGAATAAATTTAAGAATACTTACCTTTGAAGATGAACTTATAGAGCCTCAATCTCCCCCTTGGCTAAGGTGCTTCATAGGGGATTGTCATGGTATGTAAGGATAACTAAGATAAATCAGCTCTAGGATACACAACCTATCTAAGCATCCAAGAGATTTATCCATAAGATGAGATCAGAGCTCCAAATAAAGTATTAAACCCTAAAGCTTTATTTCCAAAGTAGAATGGCCAATAGGCATATATTCATTCACACTTCTTTGATTAATTCTTTGCTCTTGTGAAATGGTGGTAAATTACCTTATATATAGTAGTATCTTACCTTAAAAAAATTTGGTAATGTCAATTGTGCTAGGTCAAGCCAGTTGACCGAGCACATTTTTGGGGATAACTCTCTAGGTTTATGCTAGGTCAGTCAAGAGACCAATAAACCAAAAGAGAGAGAAAAAACCCTAAACTATACTAGGTCAACTTGGTTGACCTAACACAAATGATGGGTCAAAAGGGTGATAAGGCAAGAAATTAAGGATAAAACATATCAAATGATAGGAATAGGTAGAACTAAGAATAATAAGTGTAGGTTTAATGGTTTGAGGAGGCTAGAGTGTGGATGGCAAGTGGCAAAAGGAATGATAATCTAATGAAGCACTGATGGTCTACCCACCCTTTTCCTAGTGCACCCTTTAAGGCATGCACTCAAAGAGATTTAGACATAATAGGTTCCTAAAAGATACAAAGTATTAATAATTAGTAAAATTTAAAAATATTATGTCTATGCATATTTCCTAGCCAACGCTCATCAATGTCATGTAAGTGTAACACGGGATGGTGCGTTAGAAGAAAACATGATAACACACATTGTTAATTCTAAGTATGGTGCAATAAGAAAAAAATAAGATAAATGAAAGAAATATATTAAGAAACACATACCTTTAACTTACCTTAGTGTTGTAGATAAAGAAGTAGATTGTAAGAAATGAAGATGTCTAATGTAGAGTATACTAGGTGAACCTATAGAAGTTAGTGCAAAAAATAGCCAAAAATTAAAAATTTTGGAAGATAAACATATGATAGTGTAAAATAATCTATACATAATCATTATTCTAACACATTTTATAGTTTTCAAAATGGATGAGTATAAACAAAGATAGAGGCAAAATAAGAAATCTGCCTAAAAATAAATGAAAGAATTAAGTTGCTAAAAAGTGGTTTTAAAGAAGGAAAAAGAGAATTCATTTGGCATTTTGAATTGTGAAAAATAAAAAGGAGAGATCTAAAACTAGACAAGGCTATGATGGCGAGGGCACAATAGGCTAGATGAGGAGGACACCTAGAGGTATAAATAAGTGCACTATAGGTATGCAACTATGGATCTCAAACTAGTTTTTATTTGTATTGAATTACGTGAATTTTTGATAAAATATGTTTGTAAGAATTTATATATGTTGAAATTAAACAATCTTAGATTCTAAGGGTAGAAATAGGAATATTACAAATGGGTTTGAAGGGCTTAGGAATAAAGAGAGTAAAATACACATTTTAGGATAAATGTATTGGGTTAGCACATAGAATGCACTAGGTTGACCAAGTTGACCTAGTAGGATGAAATAATGTAGAATCCATATGGTCGACCCAGTAAGTATGGGTCGACCTAGTGTAACCTAAAGGCTAAAAAGATAGAATGGAGTGATAAACTAGTACGTAAGTGCCAAAATGAAAACTTATTACCAAGGAGGGGAAAATAAGAGGGTTAAATTGGAATTTGAAGTCAACTATGACAAAAAATAAGGAAATTTTGGTCAAACTAGGTTGACCAAAGAACTAGAATATAGCATGGAAAAGCATATAGAAAGCTAAAAGAGGGATAAAATGGACTGAAATGACAAAGGAGGGAAAGAGGGACCAAGAAAGCTTAGAAATAAGATAAAATGAACAAGGTAATAATAATTAGGTTTGTTTTTAATTAAAATTATAAAAATGATGTGTAAAGAATGTATTGTGATTATACATGACATGGAAGAACTAATACATCCTTTTTGTTTCTTGGTTATAGAAATTATTGAGATTCTATAGGTTGGTGGACGTGCCTTGGTTGTCAAATTTTTTAGATAGATTGACAGATGGAGATCAAGCTAGACTGGTAGCCATAAGTCTAGGAGGTATATCTGAGATGTATAGGATCCCCCTCAATGATGACCTATTATTCATGTTTTTGGGATGCTAGGAATGATTTACTAACACCTTTAGATAAGAGGTGGATGGAGATGGGTATCACACTAAAGGATGTCCATGCCATCCTTGGGCTACCCATAGCAAGAACATTGGTGACCACAGGGATACTAAATAGCTTGGAGGAGAGGAGATTCTTAGCCATATGGGATATAGAATTAAATATGATATTGAAGGGATGGAAAGTTAGTATGGATAATTTTTATATAGCATAGATTCTAGACCTCCATAAGGTGGTGATAGGCCTTCTGACACAATGCATGTTCTATCATAAGTCAGATGGTAAGGTACCACTATTCATGGTAACCTTGAGTATGATGATGCTAGAAGAGGGAGTATTATATGATCTAGGTTTTTTCATCTAGGTCTAGCTCATTAATGATCTATTTAAAATGTTGGTTAGAGGGTAGAATATTATGGGACCAATCATACTATTGACAAAATGGATAAATGAGAGATTCCCCATGTATCAACTAGTTGGGTTACCCCATGTAGTTGATGATAGGTTACCTCGAGTGTAGATATGGTGAGAGGACTAGGTAGTGTGGGTCATGCCCCACATTCTAGTTCTATAATTGATGAGATGTGAAAACATCATGTGGTAGTTATATGGACACATAGTAGCTACATGGGTGAGCTAGCACATAGTTACACTAGCACTAGAGAGGAGAGAGGTGATTGGATAGTATACATGGTGGAGAGAGCCATATCTAGTGGCACATGTTTAAGGGTAGATGGGCCTACCTCATTTTGAAACATCGATACTGATGCCTGATCAATGGGCTTGGCACATGAGGTAGTCACGAGGGAAGAGGAGACTTAGACCACTAATAGTGAGACTAAAATTGAGGCCATGTTGGGAGAGACCATGGATTGGTTGAGCATGATGAGTTTCAAAGGACGAGGTGGAAGAGGTAGAGATACTAGATGTACCACTACTATCCTCATAGCAAGATGAGAAGTGACCACTAAAGACATGATGGTGATGGAGATAGGAGAGAGTGGAAACTATAGACATCCTAGATGAGACCATATATGAGCCAAAGGAGATGATAGAGATACCACTCAGATGGAGGATAATACGGACACAATCCATGATAGCCAAGTTTAAGCTAAGCAAGTGACCTATCGAAGAGGTAATAGAAGGCTATATATATGGGGAGATTGTGCTAGGTGATCATGTAGAGGATGATATCATAGGAACCAAGACATAGATAGGGATAAAGATGGTTGAGTTATTTATTAATTATATATTTGGTAGTAGAGAGATATAGATATATATTATGAGATATGTTAGTGATCTAATATCCGTCTTGTGTGATTTTACAAGTGTACCTAAGGATAAGGAAGAGAGAGGGGGGTCCCTAGTGAGGGGATCACTCTAAGACATCCTATATGAGACTCTATATCCATACAAACCCATGACACTAGAGGATCTAAGTTTATCATCTACCCCGTCTCAGATGAGCTAGTTTAGATTAGTTGGTGAGGTAGTGAGGTAGATACAGATGTAGAGGGAGAGGGTGTATCCACTAGTAGAGATGGGTAAAGGTGAGAGATAGGCCTATCAGGCCTTGGTATATGAGAGAGATGTGTATCTAGAGATAGTGACATAGATGATGTAGGCATATACAATGATGCAAACTCAATTGACATAGGCACATATAGTGACCCAAGCTGAGTTGGTGTAAGTACAAGTGTAGATATCATGCCTACAAGGATAGGTAAAGGGATTGAGATCTCAAAATTCCTCATTATAGCATACCATTTAGAGGAGTTAGATCAAGGCCTCAGCAAGTAGCATGGATAGGCCATAAGATAGATAGGGTGGAGCCCATCCCTAGTGCTGAGGCTTTGTATATGGTTTTATATGTTATATCAAACTCATGGTGTGTGTGTGTGTGTGTGTGTGTGTGTGTGTGTGTGTGTGTGTGTGTGTGTGTGTGTGTGTGTGTGTGTGTGTGTGTGTGATGTATCATTTTTGGCTTATTGGTGTTGGTTGTGTATGTTATCTTTATTATGGTTGTATTTTTTCATTATGGTTGAGGTTATGGATGCTTTGGATTTTTTTTTTTCTAGCACATGTATTTACTTTTGTTGTATACGCTATAGGAAATATATGTGGTGTGGTTTATTTTCTAGCATTATGGAGTACACATGAATGGTTAAAAAGAAACAGGTGAAAAAGGATTTGGAAAAATATAATCAATAAAAATGTAAAACACACTAGTTCAAGTGGGGAAATGTGTAATAACAAAAGATGACTAAGTATAAAAATCCAAGTAAAATGGAAAATAAGATGGTAAAAGGGAATTTGTTTTTAAACCAATGTAAAATATTTAAGTAAAATCATACTAAATATCATGTTGGGAAGTATGAAAAATAGTGTAATAAAATTTAAGGTATATAAAATGGCACAAATGGTAATAAAAAAATCAAAATTAAGTTAATCAATTATACTATTTCATGATGAGAAGTACAAAATAAAAACAAAATTTGCAAAAAATTGGTCTTAAATTTATCATACTAATTCAAGCTAGGAAGTATGAGAAATTCAAGAAATGGTTGTAATCTTAAATGCACTCCAAAAATAATAAGATAAAAGGTGAAAAAATATGAAGTAAGCATAAAACATACTAAATATCAATATGGGAAGTATGTCAATGACATGTAACCTCATAATCAATCGAATCTTATCTCATATTTGACACATGTAAGTTTGAATGGTGACTTTCTTATTAGAAAATTTTGTGAGGAGGGTCAGGTCCTATCCATGGCCTTTCATTTAAACTCACAAAATAAAAACCCAATGGGTACCAAATTAAGATTGGTAAGCAGAAGGATAAGTAATGGTAAATCAAGGATGTGGGTAATAGGATGGAAAAGATGGTAATTTGTGAGGGATGTCAAGTCCTATCTATGGGCTTAAAAATAAACTCATAAATGATATCCCATGGGGAGCGATCAGTAAGCAAAACAATATTTCCTAAGAGGAAATATGAAGGAAAAGGAATGAAAAAAAGAGCGTAAGAATCAAAACTTAGGCATATTATGAGAAGACATTAGGAATAAATAGGCATACTAAGGATATGAGAAGACATTAAGGAACTAGTGGTCCTCTATGTACAAAATAAACCTACTTGCGATAGACATAAAGCATTGTAGTCAAATATTTATGTGACTAAGATCAACTCATAATGGTAGATTGGTACAAGGAAAAGTAAAATGGACCTACCTTCCCATGACGTGTTCTCTTCTCCTCAAGACCCCTTATAGAGTCATCAATCTACTACAAAGATTGGTTACTTACATGAGAAATTAGGTAGCACTAAAATATTTTTTATTATCCTATTCTAATCTATATTACCAACCATGCATATTATTATTTTATGGAAAAAGGAAGAAGGGAAAAAAGATATCTAAAGGAGGACCAGTGAAAGGAAACAGTAATGAGAAAGATTGGTTGTGAACTGATCATATGGTAATAGGAGATAGCAATCAAAGGAGAGAGGGTAGATATAACCAAGTCACTATGACAACTATCTATGAAAAATAAAGATAAGAAAGCAAATAATCATGAAGATAAAAGGGAGAAATTTTGAGAAAAAATCTAAAGGAAAAGAAAGTAATGATAAAGTAAAAATAGCAATGATAAGGAAAAGATAAGTATATGTGAAATGTAAAATGATAACATAAGATAACTATAGTATAATAAAACTAAGAAACATGATATAAGAGAAGAAAAATTTTGACATAGTGTCAGATAATGTAATCAAAATAAAAATAATAATGGATCATACATCTAATCCAAAGATAAATGAGAAATCACCATGCATGTGCTCATAAATACTAGTAAATCTATTTACACACATTATCCAATACATTGGATAAGTCTCTATGAAGCTATAATCAAATTGTTGCTAAGGTCTCATCAATCTTTATGGAATACTAGACAAATACTTCTTTTCTGATCTCCTTAACTAAAAAAGTAGGAATGATCGAAGGATCATGTTGAGGAGGTGAGTTAGGCAAAGATTGGTCAAGAGAATGCATGAAAATAGGATCTATACGAGAAGAAATAATCTTAGGTGGAAAAGGATATATGAGTGAATGGTTCATGGGTGGAGAAGGATCCATAGGTGAGTCAAAGTCCATAGGTGAAATAATCATAGGTGGAGGCACAAAAGGTGGTGAAGGCACCACAAGAGGTGATGGAACCACTGGAGGTAGAGCCATAGGAGAAGAAGGAGGAGCTTTCTTGTGTGAATGACCTATGGGAGGAAAGGTAGAAGGTCTAAGGATGGATAAAAGGTTATCTTTAAGATGTTGTTGAAGAATCTAGGAATGATCAATGTGATGTGTACCACATAGGTGTCATAGATAATATAACTCACCATACTCAGGTAAATATTTAGGAAGTAACTTTGGGGGAGGTATGACTTTGTTGGATGATGGGGAAGGACACAAGGTAATAAGGTATTATCACAACTTGTTATAATGGGTATAAGAGTGATTATATATCCCATGGAAGCAATACATACATTTGTGAGTGGTTTTAGGAGCACTCATGAAAGGAGGTGAAATAGGAAGGGAAGTATCCGAAGAGGACTCATTGGCCTATTTGGTGGGCCAAGGATTCATATTAGGTAGTAGAAGGAAACCATCATCAATGGATGGTGATGATGGGGAAGGAGTGAAACTATTCTCAATAAGACCACTAAGATGAGAATCACGGAGAGGCTCAACAATAATAGGAGAGGAAATAGGCTCAACTAGAGTGGAAAAAATAATAGGCTTAATTATAGTTGGCCATACTAAAGGAAGGGTAGGATTCATATAAGGTCTAATAAGGACTTCCCTAGGTATGAAAAATTGATAAGGTTTAGTCATATAATGATCCAAGAGTATGGTCCTAAGGGGTTCCTAAAAAAATGGAGGTATCAACACCATATCTACCCTATGATAAAGAGGAAAAATGCAAGAATCAAGAATTATAAATGAAAGAGAACGATGAGATGCATGAAAATACTCAAGTAAAGAAGAATGGTAATGAATAATTTTGACATCATGGGCTTGTATAAAGTCACTTAAAAGAGGATCATCTAAATAATATCCATCATCATAATTTGGAGTATGAAGATCGATGACATAGGTCAAGATGACCTTGTCATCATAGGAATCTTGGTAAATAGAGTGCCTAGTCTTGGTTAAGACTATGGGAATGTCATCACAAAGAGGCTTGCAAGAATAAATATGAAATTAAGTAGGAAGATATGAGATGAGATGAGGAAAGAGATCAAAATTTTTGATCTTTAAGTTAATATCATCAAGCTCATCATCATTATAATCTAAAAGGTTGGGAGGAATGTTACCAATGAGCTCAAGATGCCCATTATAACCTCTGGTTGAGTTGATAAGAAAGTTAAAATGTTGTGACTCATGAAATGGAAAACTAAGCAAAGGTTCAAGACTAGGAATCTTGAAGACACCATAATCCTAGAATTGTTTGAAATTCCAAGGGTTAGTGTCTCCTTAAATCATATAAATGGCTCCATTGTGAGGAAATTTTACACATTGGCAAGTGGAAGATGCGATGGCTCACATATGATGAGTTCATGGCATACCAAGTAAGATGTTATATGAAGGGTGAAATTTGAATATCATCACTTTCACATGAATGGTGACAGGTGGGAAGGTAATGGGAATCCACACACACCCTAGGGGAGGCATTTACTTTCTATCATAACCTTGGTATGTGATATGTGTAAACTTGAGATTACATTCAAAATGCTTAAGAGCCTTAATGAAATCAAGGGAAGCAACATAGGTTCCAAAACCATCGTTAATCAAGGCTCACTTAACTTACATATCACCTATTTGGATGCTAATAAATAATGGAGGATCATTTTCATGAAGCAAAATCTCATCTGGGATCATAGATGCAATAGGAAATCATAAAGAAAGAGAAGTGTCCATAGTTTCATCAATGTTAATGGAAATCTCTTCACATTACTATAACTATCCTCAAATTTAGATTAATTATCCTCCCATGCTACTAGAGGAGGGTGATGGATATTCATCTTGAATAAGAGTTGCATGAGGCAGTTTCTATGTCATGGAGATGTCCTCATGAGTTCAAAAAAAGGGATTTGGGATGGAAGATTAGTAAGTTCTAAAATGGGATCCCACTCATCATAACCCATTAGGACATTGTTATATATATGTGTGTAATGATTAAGAAGGTATTCAGAAGGTGGATCCAAAGAGAATGAAACTTATGTTGATAAGAATGAGAAGGTTGAGAAGAAGGTTGTAAATTGTTTGGTGATGAATAAGTAGTTGGTTTAGATTGATCTTGAAATTTGGAAGAAGTGTTAGTAGAAATTGGATTGTCATTAGTATTGTAATATGATGGGAGAGAAGTATAAATAGTATGAGATGTGTCATCCATGGGAGAATCATAAATTGGATCATCAAAAGAAATAAGATCTTCTTGCCCTAACCCATTTAAATGAGTTAGAAAAGAATCTTGGATAACATGATATGTCTTATGGGAAGGAAGAGTGTAGATAGGTTGTGAATCAATAAAATCCACCACTCTTCACATATTGGTCATGTTAACCACATTCTCTACAAAATTTGGTTCAACAAGACTTTCTATGTTATTTTTGGAAGAAGTGGGCTTGTCTTGACTTTCTTGGATTGGTTGATGATTAGGTAACAGGTATTTATAGATAGCTAAATTAGTGTTTGTTTGATTTAATAATTGAATTTTATAATGTGATTTTCATAAGTTTCTTGACACTTGAGAATAATTAAATCATGATCAAAATTTAGGCCAAGAAGAAAGTCCATGGATAAATTGTGAAGCCATCTACAAGTCTCGTGAGAGTGACCCCAGCCAGCATGAAATCAATAAAACTTATTAGGATCATACCACGATTTCATAGGTTGAGTAGGTTCAAGGTCTCATGGAAGAGGCTTGGGTATACATTTAATAAATTTGGTTGAGGATAAAGGATTATGGATATTAATGTTATTTTTTGAGAAATGAGGATTACTATATTATTGAGGAACTGGTTCAAAAGAAGGGGTAGGAACAATAGATTGAACATTGTGAATGGTGTCATATCAATTGGTAACACCATCATTAGTAATATTGTGGTTTTTATTCTTAACTAATAGGTAAGGGACTATAGAAGGTTGGGGTGGCTCGAATTGATTCATGACAAAATCTTGTCTTTTGTATTGATCAAAAGATTCCTCCAAAGTACATGGAGAAAGGGTATGGACTCAATATTTTAATTTAGGAAATAAAGCATTTGTAAAGATATAAAAGAGATTGTCATCCACCATGTTATGTTCACATTTATTTGATAAAGTCTTCCATCGCTTAACAAAGGATTGGGAAGTTTCATTTTTGTTTTGTTGGCAATTGATGAAGTGGGCTAAAGTGTTCTCTAGAGGATCACTAGTTTGAAACTCTTGAACTAAAAAATTTACTAAGTCCTCCAAACTAGTGATAGAGTGTGTTCTAAGTTTATTGTACCAATTCGAGGCATCACCCATGAGGGTTTTGGCTAAGAGTTTTGTAGAGGAAAGGTATTTAATTTGACCCAATCTTTGTAAATATTTCTAAATGTCTTAAGGTGAAGGGTAGGATCAGTTGATCTATTGTAATAAATTATAGGTGTTATACTTCCAATGTCAATGTTAGTAATTTGGGTGGTAAGAGTTTCATTTTTTAAATTCTTGATGACTTTGTTGACTAATGGAGGTTGAGGAATGAGATTACCTTGAGAATATTGAAGAGGAGGAGGAACACTTTAGTTGTGTGCCCCAAGTCATTGGTTGAGGATTGGATTGAAGATTAAGAAGGTGGTTTTACATTATCATCATTTGATTTGTATTATGAACTTATAATGTGTTCATTTGATTGAGATTTTGGAATAATAGTGATGAGTTTGATTAGTATTATTAGTAGTATTGGTGTTTTTGTTGGTATTAGTGGCTTGGGTACCACTATTAATGCTCATATGAGCTTGAGAAGAGCTATGAGAATTTGAGGCACTAGTGTCAAAATTTTCATGTGAATCAAAATATGGACTAGTAAATGGTTGAGAAGAAGAATCACTAGAAGCATGAGTACCTTGGGTAGAAAATGATGAACTAGTGAAAGGATTAAGGATAGTGGATCTTATGAGAGGCCCACTAGATGTAGAACCTACCATGTTAGTTGAGATACTAAGAATGGAGGTGGAATAATTTAAATAAGAAGATTTCATAGAATAAGGATTCAAGATTTAAGATAGATGTTGAGAATCAAAGAAATCAGTACCCCCAAATCCAATTTAAAAAGTGGGAGTAGGAAAATGAGGTTCTTCAACTTGATGACTAATCATGAGTTTATAGATGGTGGAAGGATCCTTCCATCTATATTGAGGGAATTCCATGATAAATAAAATCATTTAATGAGTATACTCTAACTCAAGATAATCCTCTAGGATAAGATGAGAGTTTTATTGCAAAGAGTTATGAAGAGGGGTCCCATAGTCCATCATGTAGGCTATAATATGAATATTACTATAATTCATGAAAGGATCCCTACTTTGTCTATGGGAGACCCTATTAGGATTGGTGAATTCTGTCATGTATATTGAATAAAATTTAGTGTTATCACTAAATATAAATACTATGATGAAAGGAAAAGAAGCAAGATGAGAAATCAAAGAATTATAAAGTGACTAACAATAGTACTAGATCAACCTATTTGACCTTGTGAAAAACAAGGACTATAAAATTATAATATTCCCATAAGATCAACCTATTTTAGTTAATAATGACTATCAAAAAGAGTTAAAGATGCTACAAATAATACCAGGTTGACCTAGCATAGTGTATAGGGGCTGAAAAAGATACTACGTTGATAGGGTCAACCTAACACAATAGGTAGGGAAGAAAAGAAATATTAATAACAAGTTATGAGTTGAAGAAAGATAATTTCATGTAATGTAAGAAAGTAGTAAGTATTGAAAGGGAAACAAACAATCAATTGAATTGATGTTGGCCAATCTAATTCATGTACATTAAGTTAAATCTTGTACTAATGCTAGCTATTGCAAAATTTTGCACACACAATTGATCAAAGAGCAAGAAAACAAATTGAAATTAAATATATATACTTGGTCAACCTAGAATCTTTATTATATTATTAAGAATGATTTTAAGTGTTAAGGGAGATTGGCTATAAATAAGGTACTAGATAGCAATCTCAGGATAGTTTTAAGTAAGTTTAGGATGAAAGGAATTGTAGTGGCAATGATACAAGTTGGTATTAGGGCTTAACCCCTCACTTCACACACCATATCAATAAGGGTAATGGGTGCTTATCCAAAATATACCATTAACCATGCTTTATACTTGACCATAGAATCAAGTTGATTTCCCACTTGGTGATGAAATCTAAGTAGGTTGGTCTGGGTAGTCAAATTTTTAAATTCTTGTTGATGTTTATATGGTTTGGCCATGTGTGAAAAATAATATAAATAGCACAACTAAATGATTAATTGAAAACCACCTAACTAGACTATGTGAGTTATTATAAGTATGCAAACAACTAAAAAGAAAGATGTGATTAACATATATGGTTCATTCTAACTTTGAAATAAGGTATAGCTAAGAAACTATATGGATAATCATATAGAATAGGGTCAATAGGGTCAAACCTATACTATGGAAGAAAAGTTTGAGAATGAACTAGGTCAGTCAAGTCAACCTAGTTATTTCAAGAAACATAGAATATAGAACTAGGTCCATAGGGTCAACCTAGTTGACTATCCAGATGTAGTTTTGAGACTACAAACTATGAAAGGAAAGTATAAAAATAGAAATATACAAAGGAATAAAAACTAACCTAAATGGTTTAGAGATGAAAAAGAGAAGATTTTTTATCAAAAATGTTAGAGAAAACTATCAAAAACCTATAAATTAGGTTGAGCTGGTCGACCAAGCAATACATAAACTTCCTGAAAAAGTGATAAAAATGCACTAGGTTGACTTGGTTGACCTAGTAGGTTAAACAGGATGTATGAAAACTAGCAAAAACTTACACTAGGTTGAGTTAGTTGATCCAATTTTATGAATAGAATTTTACAAGTTGTGAAACTTGTACAAAGTCAAGCTGGTTGAGCCAGATACCTATTCCTACAAACCTATGCATAGAGATAAATAAACTAGGTTGATAGGGTTGATCCAACACATTAAAGATATGATAAAAATAATGATGAATAGAATTGAAATAAGTGAAAGAAATCCTACAAGGGTTTGATTCACATCAAGTTTACCAAAATGTATGCAATTATAAATGCATCATGTCCATAAATCAATCCTAGATTAGATGAGATATAACACACCTACACTTTTGATTGGGGGCATACAATTGTTAAATATGAGCATGACCAATGTAAGGATCCACTAGACCTGATTAGGGGATCACTTGTCACTACACACCATGCATGAGATAGGGTTCCTTATCATATAGTCTATAACAATTAGATAACAACCCTAAAAGATTCCTATGATTTAATATTTCACTAATATAATAACAAGAAAAGTAAATTTAATCTAGTGCACACCAAATCTTGTGGCACAAAGTGTCGGTTAGAAACAAAACAAATAAACAACTAAACTAAACATGTATAGAAAACATATATTCATATTAATGTATAAAGAATCATAATACATGTAAGAGAAGAATACAAATGCTCTATCTATCTACTCTTACAAAGGAGGAATAAAGTTAGGAATACTTAAGTTTGAAGATGAACCTACCAAGCCTCAATCTCCCCCTTGGCCAAGGCACTTTGGAAGAGTTTATCATGGTATGTAAGGATAACTAAGATAAAATAGATATAGGCTACACAACCTATTTAAGCATCCAAAATACTTATCCATAAGATGGTATCAGAGCTCCAAAGAAAGTATTGAACCCTAAATATTTATTCCCCAATTAGAATGGTCAATAGGTAGATTTTCATTCACACTTCTTCACTTAATTCTTTGCTCTTATGAAATGGTGGTAAATAACCTTTTATATATAGTAGTATCTTACCCTAAAATATTTTTGGAATGTCAGTTGTGTTAGGTCAACTCATTTGACCTAGCACATTTTTGAGGCTAACTCTCTAAGTCTGTGTTAGGTCAGCCAAGAGGCCAACAAACCAAAAGATATAAAAATTCCCTAAACTATACTAGGTCAACCTGGTCAACCTAACACAACCGATAAGTCAAAAGGGTATTAAGGTAAGAAATGAAGGATAAAACATAGCAAGTGATAGGAATATATATAAATAAGAATAATAATCTTAGGTTTAATGGTTTAAGGAGGTTAGAGTGTGGATGGAAAGTGGCAAAAGGAATGACAATCTTATGAAGCATTGATGGTTTACCCACCCCTTTCCTGGTACACCCCTTGAGGCATACACTCAGAGAGATTGAGACTCGATAGGTTCCTATAAGATACAAAGTGTTAGTAATCAATAAAAGTAAAAAATATTATGTGAATACACTTGACAACATTGGATGACTTGAAAACATCATGCATTCCACTTGATCAGGCTCCAAAACACCAAAATTTAAACTCACAAGTTATAGGGTTTAATAGGTTTTTAAGACTATCTATAGGTTTATTGACCATTTGATGTGATTTTAATCTCATTTATCAATATTTATGGCTTGAAATATTAATTTGTATACATCTCAACAACCTCCATTGTCCATTCTTTGCCTTTCACTTGGAGGAGTGCACACAAACCTTGAATCATGCCTCTATCAGGCTAACTACAAATTGTTTTAGGCTTGTTAGTAATTTTTCATAGCCATGTTTAATTATTTTTTATTATAAACACCAATATAAGTCTATTCAATACTTCCCCCATGCTCTCTAATGTCCATACCAATCCATGTAATTCCTAAGCAGAGATTGTTAATCCTTTAAAACTACCTATAAGTGCCTACGAGTAAGAGCTTGAACTAGTTTCACCCTATTATGAGATCTATAAGAATTAATTTATTATTTTAAGGACTATTAAGGTTTTAAAATTATTAATGGGACCCCATTTACCTTATTTTGTGCTTGAATACTGCTATAAATCTATGCAAATCTTGAGAAAACCTCATAATTTCTTTTTTACCTTCATGTTTGAGGGATTATTATGCCTTGATTTACATGTTCAAGCATCAAGGAATATTGGTACATATTTTATATGATCTAAAATGTTTTGGATCCTATTTTTATGCATGAAACTTCACAAAACCTTGTAATCACATGCCCTCAAGACCAAAATCTGCAATTTTCTAGACCCACAACTTCATCAAAAAATTATTTTCAAGATTTATTTCCCTAAAAATTGTCATTTATTTCATGAGAGAACTCCTCCTTTTCATTGAGGAATATACACATGATTTTTATACCATAAACCCCTTCCAAACCATGGTATCTTCTCTATTGTGGCATTGGAAAACCTATAAAATATTATTAAAACCTCATGCTTGAAGCCTTAAGCCTAGAAAGCATCATGAATCCTTGTTTTTGGTGGTTTTTATTTGAATATTTATTTAATAGAGATGAAAAATAAATCTAAATAATTAAAATTCCATGATCATTCTTTAGGATGAACAGTGGTTCAGTTGTTTCTTGATGCACTCTCCTCATATTAAGAGAATTGAATGTTACTAAAAAGTAAGACTAGAGGGAAACCATTAAGTTCAATGCCTTTTTGATCTTTTTTATGGATGGGAGAGTTATAGGAGGGTCTTCAAATATCAAAAATGTCTATTTAAAACCTTAATAATGCCTTACTTTCTTAAACGGACCTTAATGACCTCAAATATGACCTCTTGACCCTTTATATCATCATAAGCACCTTTAAAATATTTTGCTTTATTTATGACCTTGTTATTCCTCTTAAAACTCTCTTGGAGATTATTATTGATTGTAAGTCATCTGAATATTCATTTTTAAGGCTAATATGATGCTAACAAATGCATTAGATAATTTTTGGAGGTATTTACCCTCAAGACATGGACAATGACCCTTAGACCTTTCTACTTATGAAATAATGCATTGATGATGGATATTGTAAGACACTAACCATGTAATGAACCTCAAAAAGGTTGGTATGACTATATATAAGATTCTAAATGCATCCATATAATTATATTTATGTAACTAGGCACTTTACAATGTTAAACATCAATTTAAGACTTAATTAAGGGTGTTATTTCACAACAAATAAAGAATAATCCACTTAGAAAACATGAAAAATATTGGACATACCTAACTCTAGTCCATAATAGTCATTATTAAGGTGTTATAGATCTAAACTCAACTAATTTTTTCAAATAATACCCCTCTCTAAGTGTGCAAGTGTTTAAGGGACTAAGGGTGGCTAGGATGGCCAACATTTTGGTGACCTTCAAGGGGTGTTTACCTACCTAAACACTCAGATTAGTTGCCTTATCAAATCCATTGGGCTTAGAGTCAAGAAATAACTTAGTCTCAAAGTAACACTCTATTGAACAAGCCTTAGGAAGACTAAAAATACCTCCAAAATAAAAAATAAAGAAGCAGTCACAATAATAACATGTTTAACAACACTTAGGGGAAAAGGAAAGGCAACTAGGCTACTCAAGAATTATACAACCAACACTTTTAAGGAGTATAAAATAGCTAACCTACTATCTACAAGGTCTAAAAATATCCCACTCAACTTGGGTCAAATCAAAAACCCCTAAAATATTTCCTACTACATGCAAGCATATCATCATGGGTTGATAGGGGTAAGTGAAAGAAGGTTTTATAGATTGACTATTTGACATATCAGCTCTTGATAATGGTTCTTTGGTATTGACTATTATCCCATTCATTCTCTCTTTGATCACCAATCTCACTTGCTTGATTTCCAACTACCCAACTACGTCAATAATGATCTCTCTATTAATAAATATCTCTAGTAACTTTTTAGAATTTAATTTCATAGCCTAATCACCATATATATCTTATAACTTTAGCTTTTCTTTAAAAAAAAAACCAATCTCCTCTTGGAAGAAATGAGCAAGTTGGAAATCATCATCAAGACTAGGTCAACTTACTTATTTGCTTGGGAAAGATGGTATTACCATTGGTTTGACAAGTTGATGTTAATCTTGTATGATGTCTTTGGGATTATCAAACTGAGATATGTCTACTTCAAGTCTATTGGTATATTCATGTTGCTCCTTAGGTTCCATTGGCATACTAAAAGATTCAAATTCTTTAAGGAGATCAAAACATTACCACCATGTTTCAATAGGATCTTATTGAGGCTGTCAAACATTAGGTAAAATGGTGTTCTTAGATGTGTCAAACTAATGTTCACTTTTTGTAACCTCATTCATGTTTTCATCCTACTTCATGACAACTTTAAATTCTTCAATGACATCAAAACATAATTTCCACACTTCATCAAGGTTTTATTTTAGCTTCATGGGAGATGGTATGAATGTTCCTTATTTATGTATACAATTGGATATAAACCTACATCTTCCATATAGTCATGTGCATCAAATTCATAAAAACCTTTTGCCTAATCATCAAAAGAATAATCAAGAACTTTTTCTCCTAGTATAGTAGCGTCATGATGAGTATCATCTTCCTCATGCAGGATGTAAGTGCCTAATTTAGTTTCTTCAATGAGCTTATATGGGTCATATTGATGATTTTCATTGACCCATTAATCAAGTAAAAGATAAAGTATGCCTTCAATAAAGGGGGTTGGTTCATGGTCTAGGAGATAATATTCTTGATCAAGAACTATGTAATTAGCATTGGAAATATAAGACATATATGGCTCTATGTGATATCTAGAAATTGGTTCAAACTTGAAAGTGACTCTAGTGTCCTACGTTATCCTAAAAAACATGTGAGACCAATTTTATGATAAGTAGTCCCCAATCTTAACTGTGAATTATTTAGATAAGCATAATACAAAATAAGGTGGGAGTTCTATTATGAAAGCATCTTAGGGTACTGAGAAATTAAGACAAACCTAAAAAGGTAGGACTCAATCCCTTAATCACACCAACTATCTTGGTGGTTGTACCATATAATTGAAATATTCCCTTACTGTTTGGTTTGTACTTCAAGACTATTTTATCATCAACTTGCTTAGGCATCACAAAACTACTTACACCAAAGTCAATCATATAGTCATGAACTAAGTATTCACCTATGATCAAATAAAGGTATAAATTAGGGGGTTTATCACTTACATTTTAATTTTATACCTTAAATTGAGGTGCATTAATAAGGACTGATTTTACCCCCCTTGTTGGTCTAGCTGAGAGACAAAGGTTGGACAAGGTTTCTTGCAACAAATATTTTTGTCTTACAATGGATAGAGCCTCCCACATGGAGATATTAGAATTTATATTCTTGCATTTTTCAATGATATTGAAAGGAAAAATACCAACATTTGGTTGTACCTTAGGATCAGTAACTACACCTTGAACTTGAGTGGATTAGAGTTGATTCTTAGGCTAGAACTCACCTCTTATAGACTAGTTTTTAGGAACAAAAACTGCCTCTATTTGATGTTGACAAGTTTTGAAATATATTTCCTTTTGAATAGCCTAATTTTATTGTGTTTTATGTCACTCAATATTTTTTTTCCCCTTGGCAGCGTCTTGAGAATCATGTGGAGTTGTAACTTGACTAATTGAGGAAGATGGATCTCACTTTATTGCCCTTTTTTTTAACCTTGTATTATGGGATACTTGGATGCCACCTTTACTTGGAATTTTAGTTTGGTTTGACTATATAATTCACTTTCTTACAAATTCATAAGAGTGGAATCACCTTGTACTTGAGCTAGTTTATGTCCTCCTTTAACATGTGGAGTTGGTTCACTTGACTACCCTTGAAAAGATGATACACTTTGCATTTCAAGGCATAATTGAGTACTATATTTGCACAAGTTCTCTGATTATGAGGTTAGTTACAAGGAAATAACCATTCATAATATTTCACTAAGTTATTTTTCATGGGCATAATTACCTTTAAGGTACTAGTAGTATTGGGGTTATAGCTATTATAAGGCCTAACATGATTACTTTGGCACTATGCTTTAGATTTGCCCTGATAGGGTTGTCTATTAGCTTAGAAGGGTTGGTTTTATGGTTTATAAGGCCTAAAATTATATACTTGTTTCCTCTTAAAAGAAACTAATTCATTCCAAAGCTCTGTAATAATGATTTCACCTCATGTAGTTCACTAGGAGTAGTTATCCCTTGACTAGTTAGTTGGTTTTTTGCTACTAGAATGCATGCCAAAGTGGGTTATGCAGGTTGTGTAGGGAGAAACTCTAGAAAAAGTGGTAAGGGAGGAATTAGGGTAATTTTCCCCATGTGTATGAGGTAACTTTAAACCTTAACAAAAATATCATAGGCATCAATGAGAGTTGTACCCCCCATAGATTGAATCATCACTATTATATCATTATTTAAGGATCTCAAATAATATAAAAAAGTAGTGTTAGGGGTAGGTTAACCAATTATGGGATTCTATCACAAGTATTCTAAAATCTAAATTTGAAGTCCATCATAGATCATGTGGATCTCTATTTATGGTGGCTAGTTGCTTCATGAGTGATAGGTGGTCACTTTTATCCTTGAATTATTGGCACAACCTTTCTCCCAATTCATCCCAATTTTGTATTGAACCTAGTTGTAAACCTTTGTATAATTGGAGAGATCTCCCCTTTAAGGATGTAGTTAGAATCCTCACATCTACTTTATCTTGGGTGGCATGGTGAACTAAATAGATGTTTGAAACATCTTGGATGTGCTCAATAGGTGTTGTAGAGTTTTCACTAGTGAATAATGGGATTCTCTTTAGGGATGCAATAAGGATGTCATCATATTATTGGAGATCCAATGGTATACCACCATTGAAGGGTATAAAGAGTTGGTTTCTTTAGGCTAACATGTGGAATATTTGAGGTGATACCAAGCTATGTTGGGGATAATTGGTAGTAGAATGGGGGTCTAGGATATGGATCAGACCTTAGAAATATCTTCCTTCTAGTTAAATATAATTATAACTCAATAAAATCAACCTCTTTCCCTCTAGAATATGCCCTTGTTATTATTTTTAGCATAAATACTTGGTACTAATCTAAAACCAAGAGATTTTAAATGCTTTTTAGAGTTTTTGAGTGCTTGATATGTGTGTTCAACAACTTAAAATTACCAAGAGTAGCACCAAATTCTTAACAAAGCCTTTAATCTTATAAAATAGTGGTTTATCCCAGAAGATGTGCTAGAAAATATTATCACATTAAAATGCACCCTATTAGGTCCTGAGACCTATTTCAACTAACATAATGGAAATAATCCTATGTTTTGGGTGACCAATAATAGGAGTAAATATCTAGAAAAGGTCAGGGCCTTCTCAAACCAAAATGCACCTGATTTAAGATCAAGTTGCACCCCTAACATCTACACTAACAAATCCCATCTAAGCTAAACTAAGACTTTATTCATGAAAAGAGAGAGAAAGATGGTAAAAATTTAAAAATGAGTTGATGCACTAAGATGTTAAGATCTTCTCTACCTACCTATGACATCATAATAAGACTGATAAAAATTAAATTTTATTATACACAATATCCAAATGAGGATTCTCAAGCATAAGTGTTTCATATGAAGGTGGTGGCCTATGAAAGAACTAGAAGGGATGGGAATAAGTTCTTGTAAAATACATAATTAGTGAGATTACATGACTAATCACTTTCATAACTGGTTGTAACATAACATATGACCTATAAAAGACATGCCTACTTTCACCAAGGTGAAGGGAGATGGGCATACACAATAGATAACACTCTCTACCACATGTATAAATCAAAAAAACACTAAAATCATGCAAGAGACAAGCATGGAGAAGGTAAAAACTTTTCTTTTATTAATCCAAAGGCCTTAGTCCAACATTTACAAGTCTCTACAGAAGCATAATATTGCTATACCCAATAGAGGGATCTAAAATAAGGTATTTCCAACCCTTTTTATAATAAATATGATATAAGAGAGGAGAAAAAACTACTATACTGCATAAATGTAGTTACATCATAATTCAGCCTAGTGAAAAGAGAAAATAAGTGTAAATATGAATATTCACCTCTTAGCAATGCATTAAGCCTACCACTTTTAAGGTCTCTCATGGAAGATGGGTCTAGGAGTGGAGGAGAAGGCTTTATTTTTACCATTTTTGTCTTTTAGAGTGCTTGGACATGCATGATTTGGTCAACTAGCTACTCCACTCTTGGAAAACTAGATTTTCCTTATGATAAAGGCCTTAACTCTCCCATATCTACCTCTTTTACATGTTAAAGTTGATTAAAATGTTGAATTAGAAGTAGACCTCCTACTTCATTTGGAGCCTTAAGGGTTGACTTGCCATGATATACATTCATGGAGGGGTTACACATTTCTAAGATCAGATTTAATGTCTCATGTCTTCATTCACTCTCTTTAAGACCATTCACATCATTTATTGGAATTAAGGAAGCTTTACTTGGTTTTTAGAGGCCTATTCAACATTCCTCCCATACTTGAGATATGATATAATTGAATTTATTGAAATCAGCCTTGGAGCCTATGTGAGGGCCTCTTAGAGAGGTTGAAAAGCTAGATCATTACCATTATTGTCTACAAGAACTCACTGAGAGGTTTAAAAACATGTGTTTTCATGTTTGAGATTATCTTATTTCATCTCCTAACCTACAACCTTGTTTGAAAATCCATGACTTTGCTTCTTCTTATTTGAAGGGCTTCATCTTGTACCTTACAACTTGTAATCAGCCTTGGAAACACTCTAAACTAATCATGAGGGGCTTTATCATCCTAAAACATGCCTTTTAGGTTTGTAGATCTATTTTTTAATCTTAATAACTTATTTCTCCTTCTTACACACCATGAAAGCACCTCTCAGGACCTACAACATACTTTCTTAATTATTTGAATCCTCACTATGGCTCCTAGAATATTTGTAAATGCTTTTACAACATGATTGCATTCCAATAGATGAAATTTTTAGGCTTCAATGACTTTTAAAACTATGTCTTTAGGTCTAAAACTTGAAGTCTTCACAATGGTGTTTTAAATCATCTTAGATTCTCTAAAGAAGACCAAAAATCTGGTCATGATCCTATTGCATATGCCCATTGGCTTGTATATAAGCTAAGGAGACTTAATTTGAAGTTTAACACCCTGTATGTTGCTCATGGGAAACCTTTTCACCTTAAAAAGTAACTTGAAAGATTGTAGACATACCTCCTCAAACTTGAAACCTTGTGTAATATTGATAACTACTCTTGATTGCTTCAAGAACCTTGCTTACCTCAAACATGCTTTGAAGACTTATACCAGGCCTAATTAAATTCAAGGCTCACTTTTCCTTCTCAAGGACCATAAAGGTTTTAATTAATCATGTACTCCATATAATACCTTTATTTTTAGTTAATACTTCAAATCTTATGACCTACCCCTCCTTGTTTAGGCCTACAACCTTCATGTAAAGGTTTTAAAGCTTGTTTCCTAGGTTATTCAAACTCATTCTCATCTTGCAATAAAATACATGTTGAAGACCCCTATTTAATCTTGGAATCTCTCATTGTCAATCATACAGGACTATATGTACTTGAAGGAGCTTTAAGGCTTAGATAAAACCCTATCACACTTTACACATGATTAAAACCTTGAAGGTTAAATCCATGGAACATGTTCACCTCCCTCACATCATTTAAAACATTTTCATAGGCTAGAAAAGGGTCTATATTCCCTTGATAAATATTTCAATTTTTTTAACCTATAACTATCATCTCCTTTGCATAGGCTTATAAATTTTTTTGGAGTATCGATGCCATGAACATGTACTATAGATCTACTTACATGACTCATGTTTCAAGACCTTAGAAACCCATTGTCAAATAACCATTATTTTAATTCTTTAGAAACTACTCTAATTATTATCTCTCAAGGAGTCTTCTTTGAAGTCTGCAACTCTTGAACTCTCTTAACTACATTTCTAATCTTGACCACCATAAAGGATTACAAGGAACATGTATACCTATAATATTTATGAGAAAACCTTAAACTTTACATTAGTAGGACTATAGTATTTTTTAAGGAGCTTGTAACCTGCATTGTCATATCTTGTAAGCTATAGATCAATGTGCAATTAATCCTTTGAGCTTTCTAAAGGCCTGTAGGATTGTATATACATGTTTATTAAGAACTTGAAGCTTGATATTTGGTCTACATACTTCATGTCTCAAATCATCTCATCTTTTTAGGCCTTCAACCATCATTATTATTTAAGGGATATGTTTATGACTTTTAATGTATCATGTGTGTCCTTAGTGTTTAAATAACACTTCTCATTTTAGAATTTTGGGAATTTAGAGCATGAGTCGCAGGTTTTAGCAATTTATATTACTTGTGGTGAAATAGTGACAGAGCAATGTTTAACTGTTCCACAAAATTTATATTAATTGATGGTTGGGAGACACCATAGACCAGATATTTGAAAATTGTAAGTATTTATGCTAATACTAGTAGATTATGATCAAATATTAAACTACAGACTAATCTAAAAAGACATTTACAATGAAATCTAAACTAAATGGATATGGTTAGAAAAGAAGCAAAAGAGAAGGGTAAGGCAAAAAGAGAATAAGTGATTATTTATCTTAGCCTCAAACATTATGACAAAGTGCCAATCATAATTGAGTATGCATTTAACTAGTATATACTACAAAATATCATAAGCTCAGATCTCACTACACACCAGGCAAACCTCCAAGGATGATATAAATAATTACAAGTAAGAACCAAATTTACTTTAAAGATTTTCTACCACACTCAAATATCATTATCACATTCTAATTTGGAGCAAATAAAATGAAGCAAATTCAAGATCATTAAACTAATCTAGCATGAAGACAAATTAGCAACCTTGTAATCAAAGATGCAACTTAGAATTCATAGAAACTATTCAAGTAATTAAGACAAAATCCATGTAACAATTGACATGAAAAAAATTGGACAATCTTTTTAGAATTCCTTGATTGTATTAACTACTCAAATTATACAAATTTTTCTCAAAATTCTATCCATCATATAAATGGTAGTACTAACTTTTATAGGAGGACAAGGTAGTATATCAGTCAGTTACAAGATACAAATGTACAAGAAATAGGGACAACTATCCTTTTTCTTCAAAGTTATAGAATACATTTGATTTTCTAAACTAAACTAACCTAAAGGCAATATGCTAACAAACTAACATATACCTTTACAAATTGATATCTTATTTTCAAAATATTACAAAGTTTTTACAAAATAAAATATCACTCAGCTTATTATCTAGTGGGCCCTGCTCTTGACAATTTTCTTGCTATTGATGGAGGATGTTCATATCCTTTTGGTGTTTACCATTGACCAGTTCCAAATCCAAAACTAGTCTTAAAAGACACTCCTCATTGTCAGCCAAAGCATTTAATTCCTTATAATTTCTAGCCATGGCTTCTTTGATGCTTATGGCCTCAGCTATCATTTCTCCTATATTAAGAATCATGTTTAAGATCCTACTATTATATTTACTAACACAAAATATTATTTTATTGGGGTTTAGGGAGATTCCATACCTTTTGCATCTCTCAAATACTTATTATAAATTTATAAAGTGATCATCTTTATTTTTATAAAAAATGGTTAGGTCATCCATGTATATAATGATACACTTACCAATCAGACCTTG
This sequence comes from Torreya grandis, assembly GCA_037957365.1. Classification (NCBI taxonomy): domain Eukaryota; kingdom Viridiplantae; phylum Streptophyta; class Pinopsida; order Cupressales; family Taxaceae; genus Torreya; species Torreya grandis. The sequence goes on along the minus strand of JARHVA010003385.1, from coordinate 1,564,524 downwards.
GAAGGCATGGTCCATGGCCCATTGAAAAGTATCTCCTACATTTATTAATCCAAAAGGAATTCTTTTTTAGGTGAAGGCCCCTTATTTAGTTATGAAAGTTGTCTTCATCATGTCTTATTTTTCAGCCAACACCTGGTTGTATCCTAAAAATCCATCAATAAAAGACATCATGGTTGATCCTAAAATAACTTGTATCACCTGTTCAAGAGATGGAAGAGGATAATAATCCTTTTTAAATGCTTTGTTAAAATTTCTAAAGTCAATGCATACCTAATCTCACCATTCTTCTTTCTGACTGGCACCAAATTAGCCACCCAAGTAGAATGCTTGATGGGAAACATAATTCTAGCATCTAGTAATCTCTTGATCTCTTTAAAGATGATTGGTCCTAAGATTGGGGTCACAAGTATTTTATTTGCCTAAAGGGTTTACAAATTTATTTAAGGGGTATAGTATGGGTTATGACTCTTGGATCAATTATCTTCAAGTTATCATAATACCAAGCTATGACATCTTTATACTTCATCAACAACTCTTTGGCCTTTTTGTTCTCAATGTTAGTATAGGCTTTCCCAATGTTAACCAACTAGGGTTTATCTTTGGGTCCAAGATAAATAGTATTTTAGTCTTTCCCATTTACCTTAGGAACCTTAGGAACCTTAGCTAAATTATATTGATCAAATAATGTCTCTAATGCAATCATCCCCTTAGGGATTTTATTATCATTTAGCTGAATGAATTTGCCATTAAACTTTCCTTCTCTACAAGTACTTTCATCAGCCTCATCAATGACATGAGATTCAAATGCTCCTAAATTGGTCATGAAATCTAAGATCTATTGATCATCTTTGAAGACTTGAAAATGATTTACATTATTCGGGATTGAATGGCAAAGTATCATCTCAATGCTGAAGTTGGGTGAGTCTTGGTTAGGCATGAGGTTGGATGCAGTAGATGCCAACTCATTAGTAACTTGGTTTTCCTCTCTAGGGATGGAAATAATACTAAAAGCATCAAAATACTTAATTAGATCCTATACCCTAAACTTATACATCTTGAGGTATGAGATTTTGCATTGATATTTGTTTCTCACCTGGTTAACTACTAGTTTTGAGTCACCATAGACTAGTAGTTCTTTGACTTTATTTTCATATAAAATTACAAACCTAAAATGAAGGTCTCATCATAAGAAATTTTATTATTATAAGGAAACTAAAGTCTATATGAAGCATGATATATATTACCAACAAGGTTAGTTAGGACAATACCAACCCTAGATCTAGCCTTAGACATAGATGTAGATTCCACAACCCAGGAATAATATGAGTATTCCTAGGATCACATACCTTTACATTCGCTAGGGTGATAACCCCTAAGTCTAATTCAATTATGTTGACCCTATCATTGATATCATTGTACTCAATGATCATGTGCTTCATTTTTCACTCTCTTTTAACCTTTTTAAGGCAACCATAAATGTGAAAAATCCATGGATATGTAGCCATTCAGAGCTTTGGTCCATTCCCTACTTAATAATATCCCATAAACATCAAGAATGTTAAAAAATAGGATATAAATAAATTGTTTCACTCTAGGTACAAAGGATAATTGCATATGAGCATTTAATAATTCCCCAATCACCTTGACTCTAGATTTGTCTAATTGAGTAATAATTCTATTAGAATTAATAGGTGTCAAGCTAAGTTTTTTGCAAATACCTACTAGCATGATATTGATGGATGCAATAGAATACAATAAACAACTGTGCAAATTCTTACTGAACATCCTGACTATGAGCAAGAAAGGAGGAGATTCTACCTTAGTTATATGCATAGCCATATTAGCATTTTCAGCTTTGGGTCATTTGTTAGATTTCTTTGACAATGATTCCAAGAAGAGGTCCCTTTATTCTATGATCTACATTAATTCATGTAATGTGATGTTAGATTTTATATTTTTCATGTTTTAAATAATATTATAACCATTCTTATTTGAAGAACTAGGAACATCAACATTATTCTTAGAGGTACTCCCTTTGGGTGGTTCTAGATCATTGCTTGAAGAAGTGTTTGGAGGAGTTCCAAAGTTATTTAGATGCATTGAGGTAGTCAAGGGCTGCCTCTACTCTCTATTCCTAAAATTATAAGTCTTATTCATGAATTTTTGGGAGGCCTGGATTTCCTCAAAGACATCATCAGGGTTGTTTTCCTCTTGAAAAGGGAAATCAAACATCTCCACCATGAAAGCTTGATCAACAGGCTTCGACCCTAAAGTACCTATTGCACTATCTTTGTTAGGGACCACTTCAAATGTGTTTAAATCTTATTTAAAATCTTCAAAGTCCTTAAAAAACTCAATGCAATCAATCTCACCATGATTGGTTGTATAATGCACTCTATAATAATCAAGCAAAGCAATGTTAGTAAGATTAATGTCCATATTCCTCTTTTCAAAAGATGGTTCATTAGTCTTATTATTGTGAAAAATATCATTATAAAACCTATTATTTTGCCTATTAAACCGTTAGAATCAGAAGTTCCTACCAGATCTCTCTCCAGTATTGCCAACTTATTTTTACAACTAAAGGAAATTAGTGCTTAACTTTTGGACCATTTTTAGGATAGACTCATTCTCATTCTTAGGATTTTCATAATTGTGCACCTAGTTATTGTTAGTACCAATAACTAGTAATAAATATATTTGATCATTTGTATTGAATCCATTAGTAGCAAGATGACTTAAGAATCCTAGGTTCTAATTGGGAGCAGCATGACTCAAAGGCAATTGATTCAGATTTGGGAGTTGATTTAAGGCTAAAACATTTTAATTATTTTTGGGGAATAATTTTATAATGTGAAAATGTGGATTGATATGTGGGATAGAATAGGCCATTATTCCTTGGGGCTACATTTGATCATTGATGATTATTATTCTAGAATAAGTCCTAGCTAGTGAAGTCTAACTGGAAGATATTTTTTTTAGAAATACATAAGTCATAGGATCTAATGCATCCTTGTAAATTTCTAGATCTAAAACCTCATTGGGGTTATAAGGTTCTATGGTTCTTTTATACATTTTCTATAACCTATCATTAAATGACCTTATGATCTCGCTTGCATCCCTCCTGATGGTGGTGAAATGGTGGTATATGACATATGAACTAACAATTTTGTCAAATTGGTCTATGAAAACATTAGTGAAACCATCCCAGTTAGTAATATAATTGTTAGGGAAATTGAGAAACCATTCATATGTATCATCCTTAAAATTAAAGGGGAATAATCTACATGTTATATATTCATGTATGACATTTTAGAAACCTTAAAGTAGCTTTGAAATATTTAATGTGCTCTTCAACAGTTACAATACCAGTTGGAATAAATGTTTGCAAGTATTTTTTAGGATTATATGGGAGATCATGTACCACACTTGTCACATTTATTGAATAATCTCCCAACCAATCCATACTTGGATGAAGGCTGAAGGTAGGGGTACCTTGAAGAGGTGAGGTTGGAAAAGATTTGGAATGTCTATGCTTAATTTTATCTTTCCTAGTTCTTATATGGATTTTAAGCTCAATAAAAGGTTCTCTTTTCTCTAAATGTGATCTTGTTTAGATCCTTAAAAATTCTAATTTGAACATTTAAGATCTATTTGAAATACGATGTGTCAAGTTAATATTTATAAAGAACAAGGATTAAACCTACACATTAAGATAATTTTTTAAAGATTTATATAAATAATAGTAAAGGATGTCAATCTTTGACTAAGATATCTCCAAGATGTGTCTAATTATGCAAATATGGTCTATCTTTATCAGTCTAAGCTCAAATAAACCTATAACTATGAAAAATATACCAAGCTTTGATCAAAATAAGTTATTGTAACCTCAACTACCATGGATTTTAGATCTTAAGCTATCTTTACCAAAATTAAGCATCAAACTTCAAATAACTATGATATTTGTCTAAATGAAGCACAAATATATGTCAAGTACCACAAATACCAATGATCTTTACATTCTAAGCAAATAATTACTCAAAAGTGCAAAGATAACATCAATCTTAGATCAAAACACTAATATTATCAAAGATCCAATCAATTCACAAAGATGGCCCTGCATATAGTGCTAGTAGGAATTGTTGATGCCTCTAAATGTATCACAGGTATCCTTAGTTTTCAAATAATATTTCTCATTAAAGAATTTTGGGAATTCAGAGCATGAGTAGTAGGTTTGGCATTTTATATTACATGTGGTAAAATAAACGTAGAATAATGTTTAACTATTATATAAAATTTATATTAATTGATGGTTAAGAGCCATCATGGATTAAATATTTGTAAAGTGTAAGTATATATATTAATACTAGTGAATTATGATCAAAGCTTAAACTATAGACTAGTCTAAATGGACATTTACAAAGAAATCTAAACTAAAGTGATTTGATTAAAAAAGAACCAAAAGAGAAGGGTAAGATAGAAAGAAAATAAGTGATTATTGATGTTAGCCTTAAACATTATGACAAAGTTTCAATCACAATTGAGTATGCATTTAACCAGTATATAGTGCAAAATAGCATGATCTCAGATCTCACTACACACTAGGCAAAGCTCCAAGGATGATATAAAGAAGTATAAGTAAGAACCAAATTTACTTTAAATATTTGCTACCACACTCAAATAGCATTATAAAATTCTAATGCAGATTAAATACAACAAATCAAATTCAAGATCATTAAACTAATCTATCATAAGCACAAATTAGCAACCTTGTAATCAAAGATGCAACTCAAAATTCATAGAAACTATTCACATTTAAGACTTAAGACTAGAAATTGAGAGAAAAGCCATGTAAAAATTGACACAAATAAATTTGGACAATCTTTTCAAAATTCTTTGATTATATTAACTGCTCAAAATATACATATTTTGCTCAAAATTCTCTCCCTTAAACAAATGGTAGTACTACCTTTTATAGGAGGAAAATGTAGTATATTATTCAGTTACAAGATATAAATATATAAGAAGTAAGGATAGCTATCCTTTTTATTCAAAGCAATAGAATAAATTTTCTTTTCCAAACTAAATTGACCTAGAGGCAATATGTTAACAAACTAGCATATGCCTTTACAAAACGATATTTTATTTTCAAAATATTAAAAAGTTTTTACAAAATAGAATATCACTCAACTAATTGTCTGGTGGGCCCTGCTCTTGAGAACTTTCTAACTATTATTGGAGGATGTTCATAGCCTTTTGGTACTACTCATTGACCATTAACAAATCCACAACTGGTCTTAAAAGACACTCCTCATTGTCAACCAAAGCATTCAATTCTTTATCATTTCTAGCCATGGCTTATTTGATCCTTCTAGCCTTAGCTATCCTTTCTCCTACATTAAGGATCGTGTCTAATATCATACTATTATCATCCTTAGACTGGCCTTGACTTTTACTTTTTATTTCTTAGGTTATCTAAGTAGCCCTATGTTTGAACTCATCATCCTTGATGATGCCTAGGATAGTGGGCTATGCAGGGTCCTTGAGCATTATCCCAAGGAGATTTTTAATTTTTCCATTAGCTCCTCATCGTCCTTCAAGAGTCTCTATAGTTCTTGGGACCATGCACTTAAACCTTGGACCTTGTCAAAAATAATTTCTATAATTGCATTCAAGTGTCCCAAACTAATTGATGTAAACCCAAGAATCTGCCTTCCAACCTAAATGTTGATCAGATCGATTATCTGATCCTTTGAAGCCTACCATTGGTTTATTAGACCCTTAGCCACTATATTTTGTTGTGCCAATGCACTTTGCCTTATCTTCATTATTTTTAAGGCCTCAAACATATCATATAAGGATTCATCCAATAATTTAATCATTGCCTTAGGCACTGATAAGATAGCCTTTATCTTCAAATTATCATTCTCCCTCTCAAAAGTAGTTATTCTTTTCTTCAAACCTCTAATGCTTACTCTGACCTAAGCTGAATGAACCTCAGCTAAGATCTCAACATCATATTCACATATGGGTAGTTCACCAAGATGTTGTCCCCCAACTAGAGTTAATCCTATAAATGGCTTGACCTTTTAAAATGTGAACTCTTTAGTCCCCACCATGGCCTTTCTAATTGTTACTCTCTCTAATCTAGTTGTCTCTAGTTTTAATTGTATAATATTAGTTTATTTGGTATACTTTAGAGGTTTAGGAGCCTTTATTTGGGTATTGTTTGATGCTCTTGGAACATCCATATACTTGTTATTTGACCCTTTAGTGGTCATTATTCTTCTTTTTTCCTCATCTTTCATCAAATCCCTTATCCATGGCTTGATATTATCATGCACATCAATGTTAATAGATTTGGTCAAGGCCCATGAGTCGTGTCATGTGCGTATTTTTTGTATTTTTCCATAGATGAACTAATCAAGGATGATTGGTCCATGGATGGGGTATTCATCACTAAATAAGTTAACCTCACTCATGGGGTGAGTGAAAGTTAAATTTGGATTATTTGATCCAACTAGGACCATTTCCAATTCTGCTTTTCTCTTCTTCAATGGTGCCATTGGGACTAGGTCCAGGGCAAATTCTTTCCCTTTTTCTTTCTCAACCTCCTCTATTTGTGCTTATACTTTTTCAACATGCTCTTCCTCTTCATCAGAGCCATATGATTTATCAAGGACCTTAATGGTATCCTTTACCATCTCATTTGGCTCCAAGGCAACATGTCTAGGTACTCAATAGGAGATATTAGTCCTTAAAGAGGGATAAAGGATAATGGGCCCTCACCAGGTCTCTCTTCAAAATTTTCCTTGTTGGGACCTTATGTAAACTTTGATTGGCCCTATTTTCCTTCCACTTGTGGTTGATTTTGAGGGGGCCTTGAAGGTCCAAGTAGAAAATGGTATTGTAGAGGTCCCATTGGCCATATGTCTCTTGGGGGATTTTGATCATTGGTCAATATATGCTCAAGTCTAATGTTATGTCCCTTGAGCCTAGCGAATATTTATTCAAAATTATTTTCTTTGATATATATGGTGTCATGGACACTAAGTTGGTGCACATATAATAGCTTGGGAAATAACTTAGATTTCAAGTGTGTAGAGACCGTGCCATAAGGATCCCACATCTTGAGCTCATCAAATTTTTAATTTGAAAGAGTCCCTATGCCTGGCCATAGTATTCACCTCATCCCAATAATGTAACATATTCTTACCAATAATCAAAGGAAAGGGATGGAAGATGCCTTTCCTCTTATCTTTTCATACTCTATTCACACCATTAAGAAGTTGGTATGCAATTTTTTGCTTTGCCAGCTTGATGGGAACATAGATAGGTAACCTATAAAGTTAGATCAAAATCCCTTCAATTCTAATCACTATAAAATATATGTAAAACAAGATTTATCCCATTATCTCCACATATTTCTTTATTATAGGGCTTACTCTGGGCATAGGGATCCATGTGATGGCTTTTACTAAGGCTGGATACACATAGTCAGATGCATTAGATGTTATGCCTATATTTGAATATATGTAGCTTTGAATATTGGTGGGAGACTTTAAATCTACCCTCAGGTGACCAATTTTTTATATGATGGATCTAGATGGAGGCTAGCAAGCATCTAATAAATAAGACATCATGAAGAATTGGGTACTGGTCTTCTTCTTAATGGTTGTGAATTATATTTTTAGATATATGCTGAACATCTATCTAATTGGAAGAGTGAGCTCTTTCTCTATCATAAATTAAATGTAGGACACCCAACTCTTATTGACATAAGTGATTGAAGGGGCTCTAAATATCCTATTTAATAGGGTCATAATTATGATAACCCCTTCTCTAAATTGAGCAACTAGGATGTTGTTAGCAGGGTCTCAGATCACATGGATCCCTTAGAGAAACCATGGCCTAAGGATGGTTTCCAAATCATTCATGTTATTCCATTCCTTAATAGTGGGTAAATCTACTTAAGGTTTTGGGAGATTTTAATAACTCTCAAAGGGCAATGAATGAAATTCTTCTAAAGGTCCTTTCATGAATAATCCAACCCTACTCAGTCCTATAATCCTTGAAAATGGTAGTAAGGATGTTGATATAGTGTATTACCTCTATTTTGGTAACTACATGATGGATTCTAGTCATTTGGATTGTAATTAGGTTATAATACCTTCTAGTTATAGTGGCAATCTTTTGTTCTTATTTAGTGATGTCTTGCATCTCTTCAATGGTCTAAAAGAGGTTAGACTATTCTTATTGCCTGTGTTCAATGTAGTAATATCTAGGTCATTATCCTTGAAGACCCTCCCTTTATTGTCTATAGACAAATACAACTCTATCTCATCCCTATATTACTACCTCCAAGCTACCATGGCTTCTAAACTTTTGCAAATTACTCATTATTGTGTTACAAATGGTCTTTGGGTTAATTCTTTTATGATGAAATTACAATTAGACTCTCTTTTAGATTAACTATTATAAATTAGATCTTAAATTAGGGCTTTTGTGTAAGTTTGGATCTCTCCTAAAGCTTTAATGCTGATGGCTTACTTGGACTTTGACTCATACATGGCTCAAATTTGATTTTGACCTTTGCCTTTATACGTTTACATTTTTTAGCATATAAGATCTTAATTTTTTTCATTTTGTGCTTGTATGGCACTTATTTGGTGTTTATCTATCATTTTTATGGTATTTTCATAAATACCTTTGAAGCACTAACAATTGACATTTAACAATTGCCTCTTACTTCACACCATTCAATCAAGATCTAAGATCAATGTGAGCCATTGATCATGATCTAGGCCTTTGTATGTCATTACCCATCTCTATATCAATCCCCATGGTTATGTCACTTGGCACCTCTCTTATCTTTTTAAGCTCTGTATCTTACACTAGTTGTATATTGAACACGCATCTACTATATGTTGAGCTTGTGGGTTCTCATAGCTTTGTTGAATAGTTATCGATGATTTTACACCATTGGATCAAGAATCATGATAAATCATGGACCATCAAATCTTACAAGATGCATGATCTTTAATCAATACATAATCATAAAAGGACTTAGGCTAAAATATTTTAAGCTAAGTATATTTCATGTTAATAAACATGCCTTAGACTTAGACTAAAATATTTTATGCTAATTATCTAAATCATAATATCAAATGACTCCTAAAATGACATAAAGCATGCCCCTTTGTCTAGAAAAATTTTAGATGAGATTAAATTTAACAATCTTATGGACATCAATGATGGACTTATAGACATCAAATGATGTTAGCGAGAACATCAAATTTAAGCTCATGAATTTTTTAGTTTTAGTGGGATTAAAGTTAGAAGTCACACAAATTTTAATGATGGCCTTGTGGATGTCCAATGATGGTCACACAAAAATCAAATTTAATATCATCAAGTTCTTGTATGTAGGAGAGCAACATGGCAAATCTATAGGGCTTCTTAGGCCTTTTAACTTTTCAATGTTAGATTCGCTCCATTTGATTAAAAGTTGAGAAGTGATAGCCATTGATTGTGATCCAATTAGTTACACACCATTGGTTCAATTTAATATGTGGGACCCTTTGCTATCAAACCTCTAATGCATGAGTGTTTCATGTCTACCCCATGGAGCTTCATGAATCTGGTTTCACTCCATCTAATTAAAAGTTGAAATGAAGTACAGACCATCAAATCTACAAAGGATCAAGGTTTTTAAGTTAATACCCAAGATAAAATAAAACTTAGGTTAAAATTTTAATACTAAGGTCTCATTTGTGTTAATAAACATGAATGGGGCTTTAATATTAAGGCTTTAGGCTAAATAGGTAATAAAGGGGACCATCCTAGAAAATTAAAAGGATCCTACTAATTTAAACATTAGACTTGGTTTAAAATTTAGGAAATAAAGGGGGAAAATAAAAGGGACCAAGTATGACTTTCAAGTTAAGGTTTGGTCATGTTAATAAATATGACTAAACCTTAACATGAAAATTAAACTTAAGTCCAAATTAATTTGAAATATTCCCACCAAATATAAATTTAAACCAATGGCTTGAGCTAGGGTTTTTTGAAGGAGAACCTTTAGAAAATGAATCTTGAATAGAGTTAATCTATAAATTTTAAGAATGATCCATTAGCAAGATTTCCATGAAACCTATAACTATTAGACATGAAGATTAATTATTAGCAACATTGGGCAAGCCTAAATAAAAACCATAAACTAGTAAACCAACTTTATTAAAGTGGATGATCTTCAAATTCTAATAATGTTCAAAACATGCCATGGTTTTAGGGTTAAGGTTCAAGGTATCTCAAGGGTCCCAATTTTTAAAAATGGGGATATGTTGACCTCAATACTATATTAGACTTGAAACCTTCCATTATCAAACTTTGCATTCACATCCTTCTCCTTGATAATCCTCATTTTATAGATTTATAACTTGACTATGTTTGAGACCTTGAAGATAATTTATCCTTCACCATCCTATAACCTAAATCCATTAAGAAAACATTTAGTCGTGTTGGTAGTTGTCTATGAGTCTAAAAATATTACTCTTTCTTGAGTACTTGAGAAACATTTTTGGAAACCCTAAGTGTGCATATGAAGCTATAATATGGTATTCATCATAAATATGCATAAAATATCCTTATCATGGTATTAAGATGTAGGTAATAGTTTTATGTGCTTATTTGTTTCCCTTAAATTAAGAGGGAAACATCTTAAAACTTGTTAAAACCCCATTTGTAATTTATAGACCTGTGAAGGTCTTTCTTCTAGTTCAAAACCTCATTAAACCCCTTGATAATGATTCCTATGGTCCTACAACCTATAATATCTTTTTATGTGATCCTATATGATCTTAAAACTATTTAAGGACTTGAAAACATCATGAATTCCACCTGAGTAGGCTCCAAAACATCAAAATTTAGACTCATAGGTTCTAGGGTTTAATAGGGTTTTAATATTACTTGTAATTTTATTGACCATTTGGTGTGATTTAAAGCTCATTGATTATGGTTTATGGCTTTAAATAGTGCCTCATAGACCTCTCAACATCCTACATTATTCATTCTTTTCTATGCACTTATAGGAGTGCACACAAACCTTGTATTGTGCCTCTATCGAGCAAGATACAAGTTATTTTAGGCTTGTTGGTGATTATTCATAGCCATATTTAGTTCTTTTTTATTAGAAACACCTAGATAAGGATATTTAATACTTCCCCCATGCTTTCCAATGTCCATACTAATCCATGCAACTCTTGAGCAGAGATGGCTCATCCTTGAAAACTACTTGTAGGTGCCTACAAGCAAGATGTTGAACTAATTTTACCCTATTAGGAGGTCTACAGGCATTGATTTCTTATTTCAAGGCTTGTTAAGGTTTTAAAATTATGAGGTTGACCTTATTGACCATATTTTATACTTGAATACCACTATAAATCTCTACAAATCTTGATAAAACTTCTTACAACCCTATAAATTCTTACTAACCTCATTTTTTAGGGCTTATGATGCCTTATTTTACATATTCAAACATCAAGGAGGCTTATCACATCTATATATTCTTTAATAATATTTTTTATCATGTTTTTATGAATGAAAAATCATAAACCCTTGCAATCATGTGCCCTTAAGACCACAATCTACAATTTTCTAGACCTATAACTTCATGAAATCTTTGTTTTCAAGATTTGTTTCCCTAAAACTTGTCATTATTTCATGAGTGAACTCTTCCTTTTCTTTGAGGAACCTATAAATTATTTTGAGACCATAACCCCCTTCAAAACCATGGTATCTTCTCCATTTTAGCTCTGGAAAACCTATAAAAGATGATTGAAACCTGTGTAGGCCTTGAAAGCATCATGAATCCTTGATTTTGGTGGTTTGGATTTGAATATTTATTTAATATACCTATAAAAATACCTATAAAAAATGAAAATTACATGATCATGATTGAGTATGAGCAATGGTTCAGTTATTTTTTGATGCACTCTCCTCACATTGAGAGAGTTAAATGTCACCAAAAATTAAGAATGGAGGGAAATCATTAAATTCAACACCTTTTTGATCCTTTATATGGATGGGAGAGTTGAAGGAGGGTCTTAAAATATCAAAAATTATTATTTTATACCTTAATAATTCCTTACTTTATTAAAATGACCTTAATGACATCAAATATGACCTCTTGACCCTTTATATCCTCATAAGCCTTTTAAGATATTTTGTTTTTTTATGACCTTGTTATGCCTCTTAAGACTCTTTTTTGTGATAACAAATGCATTATACCCTTTTTGGATGCATTCACCCTTAATATATGGACAATGACCCTTAAAATTTTCTACTTATGAAACATTGCATTGATAATGGATCTTGTAAGACACTAACCATGGAATGAACCTTAAAAATTTTGGTATAACTATATATAAGATGATAAATTCATCCATACATTGACAACTATGCAACTAGACCCCTCGTAATACCAAACCTAAACTTAATACTTCATTAAGGGTGTTAGATCACAACAAATGAAGAATAATCCACTTAAAAAATATAAACAATCTTGGATATACCTAATTCTAGGCCACAATAGTCACCATGAAGGTACTATGGATTTCAAACTCAGCATATTTTTTCAAATGATACCCCTTTCTAAGTGTACAAGTGTCCAAGGGACCAAGGGTGGATAAGATAGCCAATAATAGGTATAAGTCCAAAATTAGTAGTGAAGAATAATAATCAGGTTTATATCTTTTTGCATAGTATAGAAGGCTTGGCCATTAAAATAATAGTGGTTAGATAAGAGATATAAAAAATAATGCATAAATAGATAGTGAATGCGATAATTTTGATAGAAGGCATGCCTATAACTGAAAGGTACAACCATGATGTATATTTTCCAATTTCACAAGACTAGAGTATTACATAAATCATATTTTAGTATCTACAAATAGATAGGAAAATCAATTCTTCTCTTCCCGTATTTGCATCAAAAATATTAGTCAATTTCCATGTTGCTTGTAATCATATAATAGATTTTTTAAAATCAAATATATTTTAATTCAAACCCTAATTAGACATTATAAAAACAAAACAAAACATTTTTAGCTTCAAAAATAATCAATTTTTAGTTTAAAATAAGCTCTTGTTCATGTATAAACAATCACACCAATAGGCAGATAAAATCTATCCAAGATTAGGAGAGAGAAAGGTAATATCTTGATTTTAATTTTACTTGTTTGAGTAAATTCAAAATTTTATTTTAGTTTATTAAATCAAAAAATTATAATTTATACATTTTCTTTCATTTGAGATAAATCATTCAAACTTAGTGTGTATTCATCTAGAAACACCGAAAACTAGTTATAACTTGTATGTGCAAAGGAACATTTAGATACTTGGTAGTATTGTTACTTAGATCTATATATACTTTTTTATTCACATGCATATTGTAAAATATCAATTTTCATAGTAGATTCATTCATCCATAATCTAAAAACACAAAATAATTTCATTTAGTTTGCACCTAAAATTTTTATAAATCAACATTTGCATTGTTAGCTTAGTTTTACTTTATAGTATTTCACGCATTGAAAAGTGAATTGAAAAATACCAAAAGGATGCATTATTTAATTTATTTTTACTTATACATTTTTATTTACTTCATTGATTTAGTTTTAGTAAGTATTTAGCTTTCTCTTTAGTCAAAGTATTACTAAAAACTAAAATCAAATCAACAACCAAATCTGTGTACCATCGAGCATGAGCATTCCTAAAACTTCACTTTTAATATAACAAGTCCAACCACACACCACCTTTAAAACAAGATCTTACACTTATACATTTCCACACCTGGACTTTTGTATAACACTCTCTAAGTGTCCATACCTCCATAGAGTAGATCTTTTTCCTAGAGTTAGAGCATTGAGTCCTATTATCAATACCTAATCAAATATTAGTGCTGATATTAGAATTGAGGTTTTCCATTTCACACATCCCTTATCTCATTGTCAATGCTCTCATTTCCCTAGAATAATAAGATCAGATCCCAATTCCACCCATCATTATCCTCCTCTAAAAATAATGTTGTCAATACAACATAAACTAGGTCTAGATTCTCATCTTCATCCTTTATTATCCTCGAGTCTAGCCTCATCATATATCATTCACATTTATGTATGAATTGATAGGGTGTAGCCATCCTAACATAGTCAACTAAATTATTTGAGTAGTTGAACCAAATCATTCCCACCTTAAAAATTTTAGCATTGATCAAGAGCTTTACCTCCTCATCATCATTAATATTGAGGGATTATGGAGTTCTATTTTTGCTTAATTGGGTTATCTTAACGAGAAATTGGATGCAATGTAACTCTTTTGATTCCATCAAGATCATCCTTTACCACTCATCATTCTAAATCTCATTCCACCAAATAATCAAACCAATCTTAAGTTCCACCCATCATTTATCCATTATGTTGGTTATCACAATCAGACTTTGAGAAGTTGATTACAAAGTTTAGCATGTGTTATTTGCATGCACATAATCTCCACAATCATGGTTGTCAAATAGGTCTAATAGGTTGGAAAGTAAGTATAAGGCATCCTAGTAGACAAAATGTCATATCTATAACAATAATTCATTTCAAGCCTCAAAACTTGTTCCATGTAGAAGAGCATGAAAAATTAAGGGGGTCCCTTTAGGGGCCATCCCACCTATGGGCCACCAGCTCAGCACAAATGAAGGTAAAAAATAGGTATATAAAAATTTCAAAATTTCTAGTTTAAATATAAAATTATTGTAGGTTATAAATTTATAATAGCAAAGTTTAAATTTAAATAATATCAAAAAAATTGTTTTGTTTAAAAAATGAACAGTGGTTAGTAACTAACTACCATGGTAAAATCCAATGGCTAGTGACTATGTAGCCACTTGGATATTAATCCAAGATGTGATGGTTTCCCAAACCCCCTACCACTCACATGAGCCAAATTTTAATCTTCATAGAAGAAAACTACAACATAACTACTTAGCATAGTTAACCTATCATTACGAGTCTTTTGATTCATCGCATGGTCACATGGGTGACTTTTGGGTATACTAATGAGTTTTCCCTATAAAAAGGGTACAATGCCCTTCCAATGGGCTTGTGATAAACAAAATTACCCTATAGAGGTCTAAATTTCAAAAATTCATATCAGGAGATCCACTAATGTAAAATTATGAAGCTAATGGTGTTGGGTCCTAATGTTAGATAGAAATATTATAAAATTATTTTGGGCACCTAAATACCTCATTTTATGTGCTAAATAATAATACAAAATTAAGGAAAATTGCAAATGAGATATAAGAGTTTTAGACCATAAAATTTAAAAATTAATAACAATTCACTTGTGAATCCAAAAGTTATATCATCGATTGCATTTAATCCCTAATTGAACCCACTTTATAGTATAGTAAAAATTAGGAGAAACTAGGATGCTTTTAAGTGCTTAATTTTATTGAATGTAAATTGCCTTCCATGGCTTCACATTAATCAATTCATTTCATAATTCTATTAAAGAGAAAATGATTATTTTTAGCCTAATATTAAAATACATAGGTATAAATGTAAAATATAGAATAAATGGTTTGAATTTAAACACAAATAATTATTTTCATTACTTTTATAACATGTTACACTCTCCAAAAATGGTATGTAAGTAATAAAGGAACATCAAACTAATTATAAACACTTATTACCAATTTATTTAATCTAATAGATACATATTTTTAGCTGGAATAAATACAATTATCATGGCTCTCAAATGGCCAGTTAATTCCTTTACAAGCATATACAAAAAGTGTTTGATTAAGTTGTCTTTGCATGGACTCCTTCCATAACCACAAGGCTAACTAAAGGAGGGCTCACCTCCCATCATTTTTCCATCATCATGAGGCTATCATAGACACCTTCAAGCCTAAAAATCCCAGATTTAGGCATCACCACATCATGGTTTAAGCTATAAAATTTGATATAAAGGAGATTTAGGTAGTAACAAGACTAGTCAAGGAACACTCACTAGGAAATATGTATCTAGGAGGCTATAAATTCAACTATAAAAAGGATGCTTCCACTTCCCCAACTAACACACAAGGAAATAAAAACACTAATTAAAAGTCCAAAATATCATAAGGCATCCATACAAGTTTCCAAAATAATTAGGCCCTTCGAATGAGAAGAAGAACATGGGGATAACTCACCCTTTCTCTACTATTTATTGGCCATGGGATGGCATAAACACCTCAAACCATGCCAAATAATATATAAGAGGGCATCAATAGGTACACCATCCATTATGAATAATCAAACTACATCATCATGCATTAAGAATTTGGTTCACTTGATATTACCAATATGTAAAATGCCCTCAGGAACTATGGTTTCACCAGCCAAATAATAAGCATGCAAATACACACATAAGGCAAAGAATTTTCACACACATGTGAATAACCTAACAATGACAAATTTAAAAATGAATCTAATTGTATGTCTATAAGGCCCAAATGAGTAATAAAACCAACATAGTTTCCATAGGCACAACCGTGGCAAGTAATGGCAAAAATAAGGTAGGCTATGTGGTTCTACACCTCTTAAAAATGAGGAAAATCAAAAGAAATAATAAATATAACTTAAAAAAATTAATGAAAATGGACATGGTATCCTACCTTATTTCTTTCTTTCATCCACTCAAGAACACCTCTAACAAGCTTGGGCAATGGCAAAGTTCTTCCATCTCTAAACTCTTCATCAAGCTCCTCCTCCTCTTTCTCCTTCTCTTCTTCACTTCCCTTTTTATAAATTTCAAATGAGAAAAAGACCACTCAAAGAAGGATTTATTTCCTCATATAGGCTCAAATCCTTTCTCTACAATCCAATGGGAAGGTGAGATGTGTCCCTTCCCATCCATTGGTTTATGGTAAAAAATCTTCCCCCTTTTATAATTCCCCTTACAAGCCTATGTGAGAAAGCATATAAGTCCATACCTCAATAAATTAACTCATTATCCCTTGAAATAAATGGCACATGGCCTACCTCAAAATTCTTCTAAGACTCCTAGATAGACTCTCCTACCTTTATATTGGTCCAAGGGAAAAAATATCAATCAAAAATATTTAAAAGCTACTTTATGACATTCTAAAAATTTGGATATCTCAACTCATCCAAGTTTTGAGTCAAATATGTAAACTTAAGTGTCTTAAAATATACTAATGAAATGTAATAAAAATTTCAATATTACTCCTAAGGTTAGTATTGAAACATGATAATAATGTTCAAGGGGGAAATAGTGTTAAATAGGTTAAGGACAACTATGATTTCGACTAGGTCAACAACAAGGTATAAGGAGTAGTTTGGAACATTATAAGGTTAAGTATACATGTCACCACTCTACCCATGACATGATCATTCCTAACATAGTCCTAGTTCCCTCATTGGCCTCCCATGTCACCTACACAACATTTTAGACATAAAATTCCCTACCCTAGAAGTTGAAGCTACAAAATATAAGTAATAGAATCAATCTCAATCCAAACAACAATCACATGAGATATAAAAGGCATCACATATAAATGGTAATCCATTTATACCAATCATTTAAACATGTGCATAATTTAAATACATGCTTGAGAATAATATCTTTGGTGGTATTGAATCAATACACATCATAATGAACAATTAAATAAGGTATGTATAATAGCACCATAATGAATAAAATAATCATATAATCTATCATATGAGTGTTATGGCATAAATAAACATAACATGTATAATCTCTCTTAGTCATAAAGACTTGATAACATCTTGAGTCTTAATAATATATAAGTTAGTCTCAATAGGATGTGTGAAAAACACCACATATCTATAGGTAAGCACTATGGAAATAAGGGTCTCACACCCCCTTCCCCTTATGTAAACTTTCTCCTTGAAGTTATTGATTGTTAAAAGTCTAGTTTAAATTATGGTATTACAATCATGAGGTATCATATTGACTTAGCTCAATAGTCTCTCTAATTCAACTATCACATTTCTCTTCTAATAGATCACAGAGTGCAATTCAATACACTAACATATCCAATATCACAATATAACCTATTTCCATCACTCTCACAGCTAGGAGGAAACAAATGCTAATATTTCAAATTACAAACAAGGCTAAGGATTACATCATCTTTACAATCTCCAAATAAGGAATAAGTGAGATTATGTATCTCCACTTGATCAACAATTTATGTAATAAGTCATAATCTAAACTTGTATGTTAATGCTAATAATATACTTTTCACTTACTAATCCCATACTCACTCAAGCTGAAAGGTACACAAAAAAGGCTCAACTAAACAACACATTTAAACAAGTTAAGAATAGTAAAAATCTAATCAATAAGTAAATTTAATCAACTAAACAACCCATCTTAATCCACAAAGGAGAAAAAAAACTAGGTTAATCAACCCAATTTAGTCAAAATATTGATAAAGGTTAAAATGGCTGAATAACCCAATTTAATCCAAAAATGAACATATGAAAGAGAAGTAGTATCTCCAATAATCAATAAAGTTTTGAAATAGAAAATGGCCAAACAACCTCAAAATCCATAGCAAGGAAAATCATAGAAGATGGTTCAATCAACTTATAAATCCAAATAAAGAACAAAAATAAATTTAAGGTTCACCATATCATGTGGTAAAATTTCACAATTTTATATATAATAATAATAAATAGTGTGTCTCTAAAAACCCATAAGTGGGGAGTAGGGAGCTAATATATCAATAATTAGAAACACAACTCTTTAATACACTCATGAAGCATGAAGAAAACATTACAACTCCAAGTTTCCAAAACCACCATGCACTTACCAAACCTATAAGTGTCAATTAACACATGTTTCCCCAAATAGGAGGAAAAATATTAAACCACATAGAGGCATCGAATCATTCTATCTATACAACATATATAGCTAACATGATATATAAGATACCATTCTATGAAGGCCAAGGAATGCAATTGAAATAACACTAAATAAACAAGTTCCTAATCAAAAGGAATATTTACTTAACATCATAAAAGATATGAATCCACTTGATGGACTTATGATGATGTCACTTGATGGTTCGAGAGTGTCGACTCATCTCAATGCTAGTCAAGGGAAAAAAACTCTTCCAGGCTAAGGGAATATATGGAATACCAATCCATGAACAAACTCCAAACACATATGAAGTCACTAACAAAACATATAACATTCCTTAATTATGAGGATAATTCCCACCAATAAAGGGTGGTGCCAATCTCCAATGGGTCTTCTAATATCCTATCCCCTAGTATTGACATCAACAAAGCATAAAACCCCAACTACATGTGCACACTTGCTTAGGTGACAAGAATCACATGCTTGCATAACACCCACTACATAAGGCACAAGTGGCCCTTAATGACTTTTTTGATTAATAAAAAAGGTATGAGCATCACCAATGTGTTTGATATAATGTGATCAAAAAGATTCTAGGAACCTTTTTTCAAGAAACTCATGAACCATGCTAGGTACTCACCTACCCAACATAGCATATGATAAGAACTCTCTAATCACTCAGTAAAACTAGTTATAACAACTCTACAAGGTATTAGTGTTCCCTTAAGGACACAAACATTCTACCACAAAGACCTAACTTAAAATGGGTTCTAAAAATAGCAACCAACTTCCAAGACTCATGTGTCATATCCATTAAATTGCCTTGGAACTTAGTTTCTCTAGATATAATATGAAATAATATACTCATGACATTCTAAGCAACTCATACAATGATTGATGATAACCCAATGAAGAAGAGGAAGAAAATAATCATACAAGTAGTCAATGTACACATGACACTCCTATATGATTAATATAAGTCACCACTATATAATGCATTATCTAAGGCCAAAAAAAATCTCAAGATTCAAGAATGTGCAAAACCTACACTATTCATCAATCCATACTCAAGGATGGCCCAAATTCATAATCCAAATATGGATGTCATATGGATGATAAATAAGTTGCTATAAGATTGACCCAGACATCAAATATGGTACTGCATTCAACTATATCCTACATGCCTTTGCATAACATGTACTATCAAAAGGGATGTAATGGACAACACATAAAGAAAAGGTCACCTCAAAATGGTTGACACCCATAAAGGCTTGGATATCATAATCAATGTTAAACTATATGTTATTGGTAAAGAATATAAGCTACCAAATCAAATATATACTCTTATCATGAGCATGTTTAATAATGAGGAGGTACATGTAGACACTCAAATCTCACCACTCACATGTCAAACTTATAATTAGAATGATTTCTAGAAATAACATGCGAAACACTGAAACAACAAAATTATTATGTAATTATCATGCATCTTCTAAAATGTATTGGGGCATTCCTAATTAGGGAAATACATTGTACGTAAATTTCAGCTTCACTTAATTTATCCCAAGTCAAATTATGATTGTGTAAGAGATGTTTTGGGATAAATATTTTTGAATAGCTATTTGACTTTCAAAAGTCATACCACTTTCCATTAAGTTAATTAACCTAACTTAATTAACCTAATATTATTCCAATTAGAAATTCCATAGATTTTGGAATTACCTATTTTTTTAATTCATTAATTGAATTATTCCTCCAATTGTGGAAAGTGTCCAAATAATGACATCATCATGACATCATTTTTAAAGTTGTCAAGCATTTGTAAAATATCAAGCAAATATCTAAATTTACAACCCATGGCTAATTAATACCAAATACTAAATATATTTTGTGTACCAAATTTTACCAAGGCTCAACCACACATCTTGAATCACATCTAAAAGCTAGAATAAATTCAATAAATTTATAAATACAAGGGTTATTTACCATTATTATTAAGCATTGAACATACAATGAAGTGATACCATTTTTAGTAGACTTTCAACCATCAAGCCTTAAAATAATATCTTTCATTTGATCAATCATCCATAGTGTAAGGGGAGATTATGTTTGTGTGATCATGCCATGACATTGATAAAAACTTCAAGCCCTACATCTAGGCACAATCATGTATATGAGCCAGCTTTAAAGGAGAGTCCATGATGAAGGTATAAGTTTACTTGTTTATGTTTTCTATTTATTCTATTTCATAGACCTTGTTTAATCTAAGGTATCATGTTTAGGGAGTCATGTTTCATGATTTTGTTTTTATTTTGAATATTAATAAAGAAACTAACTCTTTTTGTATTCATGACTTACATTTGGCACATCTGGTGGGATTGCACATCACATAAATACCTTTATATGCATTCTTAGTCTTATAATTGTAAAATCAGTTTTTATTTAACTCTAATTTTCCCCTTTTCTCTAATTTTCTCATTTTCTATCTTTTACTTATTGATGAGATTTCCTAGCTAATCTATGAGATCACTCCCATGAATTGTGAGTTGGATTTATGGATTGGTGGGATTATATTTTATTATTATTTATGTGTTTAAATAAGCTGATGAGATTGACCTATGTATCAATGGGATTGACCTAAAAATTATAAATATTGTCCTATTGAATGATAGTTTTGTGAACTATTTTTACTATGTTTCTTTGAAAATAGTAGGATTAACCTATACATTAGTGAGTTTGACCTAAAAAATATTGATATTATTCTATTAAAAAATGGTTTTACATTATGGTTTTTGTTTTATTTTATAGAAATCAGTGGGATTGACTTATAGATCAACAAGATTGATCTAACAGTGGTAATAATGACCTGCTAATTAGTGAGGTCGTGTAGAGGTAATTATATTTTATGAGGTGTTATTTATTGAAATGGAAAAAAAAAATTATAAAATGGTGAGGTTTTCCTACTAATTAGTGAGGTTTCTAAAATTGTATCTTTGATTCACTACACAATGATGATATTGATATGCTAATTGATGAGATCATCACGCAAAATGGCAGGATCACCCTATGTGAATTTTATTGAGGCCTAAAAAATACAAATTTTTTAATTCCTTAAATACCCAAAATAATTTTTCAAACTCTTAATCTATTTTATTATAGGTTTTGATATCTTTAAAGGTTTTTTTATATACTTAACAAGGTAAAACTCATTCATCTTTATATTTGGTGCTTAAATAACATACACTTTGATTTAGTGCTTATAAAAGCACTCATATTTAATCATTTACTTAAATTAATTTTGGTTTCTTGTTTATTTTTGTAAACTATCATGTCAATTCTCTCCCCTTTCCCCCTTTAGGGGAGCCTAGGTGACCAAAAACATGTAACTTACATGCTTCTTGTTTACCCAAAAGATCGCTTAGAGTATGCTCTTCTCTTTCCCAACTGTAGGGTCTTGAGAATTAGAAACAAGCACATCTTTCTTTTTACTAATTTTATACTATGCAGGGTGGACTTCATCACCTTCCCATGAGTTTTTAGGGTATGGTGACTAGGATGTCATTACCCAACATTCATACCAATCTCATTAGCTGATGGGGTATATAAATAGAGACTATGTCAGTGGTATCTTAGTTGTAATGTCCCTCAAAGATTGATGTTTTTGGTAGCACTTCAATGAAATATTATGGATGAAGTGGTTGTAAAAGGACTAGACTCTTTGGTGAATGGTCTTTTAAGTTTCAACATCCAATTGATGGATTCATTCCCTTTGGGGACCATCTATAAATCTAGATGAAAACTTTATAATAGAAATCTCTTTTTCTATGGAATTCTCATTAATGCAATGGTGAAAAGGTATCATCCCCTGAAGATTACCTTTTTGTATGAACCTTTGAGAGAGGGGTGGATTAAAACATGACCATAATTGTATTTAATTATGTAATAAAACAATAAAATTTTAATCTTGTCAAAGGCAAGGATATCAAAGGATCAATGATTATGCCATAATTTTTTGTCATCTCTTAAAGTAGATTCCTAGTACTTGTGTGTTGATGCTTGATTGCTATAACAAAACATCACTTATATTCAAAACCAAAACTAACAACCAATTCAAATCTAACACATAGTCTATACCATACCTACAAGATTAGGTGTTACCCTACCCAATTTTTGGGCTCTCTTTACCCCATCTTAGCATTATGATGACAAATTATATCATTATGCTATTCATGTCATATAATTATATTGACCAATTGAAATCCATACAAAATAAGGCCATTTGGATCCAAATTATTTTGGAATCAGTTATTCATATCAGGTCACTTTTGACCCCATTCCTATTCTAAACCAAATCTAGTTCATCTTGAACCATGTACCAAGCTAATTCTATGCCATATTAGGTTAATTTTAAATCATTTACCAATCCAATCAAAACCAAATTTGGTTCATTTTAAACCATATGCCAAACCATTCCAATTATGATTAGGTTCACATTGAACCACATTCTAAAGTCTACTTCCAAATTGGTCAAACTTTGACCAAAGGTAGCTCTAAAGCCAAAAAATTAAAAGAATGCTAAATCAAGTCTATTTCAACCAAATCCAATTATTTGAATTCCATTACATGCCAATTCAAACCACTTCTTATCTTTCCATTTAATTTATCACACATGTCATTTGGTAATGATGAAGTCATGTCATCCATCCTTTCATTCATTTGAACCGTATCAGACTAATTCTGCCCTCCTTGGGCTAATTTCTAGACCAATACCACCTTTTTGGGGATAATTTGAATGACCAAGCTTTCCCTCTTCAATCCTTTTATACTAATACAAGGCCACCCTCTTTGGGTTATTTCTCTAGACTGATACCACCCTCTTTGGGCCATTTTCAATGACCACACCAATTTTTCCCCCTTTGGGTCATTTTTGCCAAGCTAATTCCACCCTCTTTAGGCTAATTTCATTCAAGACCAGTTCCCTTCCATGAATCCTTAATTGGTGGCATATTTTCTTCCATATTAATACATGGAATTTAAAACTAATTTGGATGAATCCCTATTCAAACAATACAAGAATATCATCATTTTTTGGCTCATAGTAGAGGGAGCTAAACTCCTGCCTAACTTTACTCTAGATTGATTACATACCTTGATTCAAAAAGAGGAAACACCTATGTTGAAGAGGAAACTTGTAGACCCACACCAACATAACCATGTCATCACTTTTTAAGTATAGTAGGATATTTAGTCCTTCACTAATAAATTCATGGTTACTTTAATGGTCTTTCTAACTACTTCTTTATTTGATAATTCCCTGTTTACTTATCTAATATCCAATCTAGTATAAAAGACACAATAAAGCCAATCATTACCCCTCAAAAGTCCATTATCTATTGAATACTAAAGTATTTCCAAATATGATAACTACTCAATCAGGATATGTCACGATCCCCTTCCCAAGTACTATCAGATATGTCCACTTCCAAATCAAGGTTAAGGTAATCAACCAATCCTCAACATTTTTATGGAATCACCTATGTTTTACTAAACCCACACCATTGATGGTCCACCTGTATTTGATGAAGGACTTATATTTTATGAAGGCCCCATATTTGATGAGCCCATATTTGAAGAGCCTATTATTATTGAGTAACAGCCCATTATTTGTCCATTTCCAAACATTCCCTATTTTAGAAAATTCCTTCATCCCAAAGCCTTCATTTATAAATTATAATTGAAAAGGGTAATTGTGAATAATACAATTCAATAGGCCATTTTATAGACATATTTACATCAAAATCAAGTTATATTTTAGAACCAATATCAAAATTAGGTTCCATTCTAGAACCAATATCAGATTTAGCACCAGCATCAACATCAACATCATAATTAGGTTTTATCTTAGGACCAACATCAAAATTGGGTTACATTCTAGAACTGATATCAAATTTGGCATCAAAATCATAATCAATGTCAGTCTCAACATCATATCCAAATCCCCCTAAGTTAGAATCATAATACATTAGTGTATATTACAACATTGTCTATACACTTCTATCAGATCCACTTAATTCTCAGTTAGATTTAAAATTACCTTACATTCATAACTATTCTGGCATTGGTTACACAATCTTTATAGATCAGATTGAATATAATTTTTATCCTTTTATAATTTTTGAAGATGTTTCCTTTGATATCAACATAAATTCTCCGAGTAGCTTTTATGAGTATTGTGTTGCCTTATACCCTTCCATTACCATTATACAACCCTTTACCATTAGTCAACCTAACCCTTATATTAATGTTCCACCACCTATAAACTTTGATTGGATTGATAGAATCACACATTGTTAAAATCCTTCCATGGTGACATCCTAGTGGCAAAATTTATGGGGATCTAAGACAATACTCAATTAGAAGAACAATCTCCTAATGAAACCTTATTTTAGGCACTAGAGTACAATAAAATTCTAAAATCAACATATTTTAACTTATCATATCCTAGTGAAACCTTATTTGAGTCAATAAGGGATAATTAAAGTCTAAACTCAACATCATTTAGTGAAACCTTGCTTAATATATTAAGGGACAATCAAAATGAATATCAACATCCCTTAGTGAAACCTTATTTAAGGTGTTATTAGACAATCTAAATCAAAAAACTTAAGAAGAATTTATTGGTGAAAACCTCTTTGTGGCACCAATAGTTGAGCCAACTAATTACTCATTATTTGATGAAGACATTATTTAAGTCAAATCACCCCCATCACAACCC
The DNA here is from genome assembly GCA_037957365.1 of Torreya grandis. NCBI lineage: Eukaryota > Viridiplantae > Streptophyta > Pinopsida > Cupressales > Taxaceae > Torreya > Torreya grandis. Next base: position 1,538,804 of record JARHVA010003385.1, on the reverse strand, counting down.
AAATTAGGTTGAATCTAGAATAAAAAATAATGTGTATGAATAAAAATATCAATATTCATTTGTTCATCAACCATTATACCTTCCATTGTGATCCTATCATTCATTCAACTTATATATTACATCACCAAATCATACCATTTATCCCATGCATACCCTTCTTTACCCTTCTTGGAAACACTCTTTTCTAAACAGTTACGAAGACACCATGTTTAGAGGTTTGGAGGAAGTAAAATCAATGACCAATGAAGATCACAAAAATAATACTATAGTTCACATCAACAATAGGATCCAAACATAGCTGCTATTTAGATCAAGTATTGGTTAGACAACAAAGGGTCCACATTATGAATCTTGTAATCCTTCATTTAGTTGAGATGCTAAAAAATAAAAATATAACTAAAAATATAAAACAATCAAAATAGAGAGAAATAATTCATCCAGTAGTGAAAACTATCCTATGACACCTTGGGCAAGTATCATGATGAAAAACAAGTTTTTGGTGTCATGCATAAATAATTTGTTGTCTTCAAGTACCTTGACACTTGGGGGTATCCCTATCTACATTATAAACCATTATGTTTAAGCCATCTTGGCCATTATAGTTCATTACCATTCTTACACTTTTTTAATTCACTCCTATTTAACCCAACCCATTTTATTATGACCATTAGTCTTCCCATCTTAAACTTGTCATAGAAGTGGAAGGTATATTGAAACCTTTTTTGGGAAACCTTTTACCATATTAACTGATGAAACTTTGATTATTGGACATATTTGGTTATCATGTGGCATGGTCCTAGGAGACTCCTATTCCTTTCCCTCATTATCATCCATTACTATCCAACATTTCATTATTATTCATCATTCTATAGGAGTAAATATAGTGTCTTGAGGTCCATTTGTATTATGTAGGCAACGCTTAGTTTCTTAGGTTAGTTAGGTCACTCTTATTCCACACTCTCACCATTTTACATCTCTTAATATTCTAAAGAGTTGAGATGCCAAAATCCCAAAAACATTCAAAATAGTCCAAAATACTTAAAAATTTAGAACAAGGCTTACAATATCCATGAGAGATATAAAGCCATAAAATCCTAAACATTAGAAAAAGGCTTAAAATCTTCATGAGAGATATAAATCCTCAAAATTTAAAAACATTTATCTTGTCCTAATTCCAAATATTATTCTTGATTCACCATTAAGCCAATGATGTTAGAAACCATTAGTATGTGTCCTTCCCAAATCCACCCTACTAGGGTAGATTCATTATTGGTTCCAATCATTTCAATAACCTTTGTATGTTTCCCTCACATGTATCCTTACTTGGGGGAACTATTATGTTGTCATTATCATTGATCCTATCCAACAGATTTTGACTTGGTTAAACAACAAGATATTTTTATTACTTTTCTTTTTAATTTGTGGATGTTTTCTTATTTGTTTCCTTTTATTATTATTTTCTTGACTTAGTCCATTATGTTAATGATTTCTTCATCATGGTGTTCCATATCATGTACTTATACTTGAGTTTATCTATTAACATACATCAGCATTATCATCATCATTTTTATCAGTGGTGTGTTGTTCAATTTTTCTAATGGATAAAGAGTCAGTCTTTATACATTATATGACTAGGTCATCATGGTTTTTTATATCATGATGCATATCATCACATGTTACACAAAAATCAAGTACTCAAGGTTTATGTATGATGTCATATTACGTTGGTAATTTATCACCTTACAAGATCATTCTTATCTAATCAAATCATTTTTGTCATCTTTGATCGCATCACATTATCACATTTTCCTTAATCAAATCAACATAATTGAACATTCTATCTATAAATATGTTCATAAGGATGTACATATCCAAATGAGCATGTAACAAATAGAGTCATACACATTGGTCCATAATTATTCTCAATATTTATATGATCATTTTCCTCATCTATTTTCTCCCATCTTAGGAGAACTACATTATCCTAAGATTCATTTGGACTATGTAGGTAGTGATCATTACCAACATGCTTCTCAAGTTAGCTCAGCCACCCTTGTATCATTATTATTAACATACATATTCTTTCTATATAATCACATCACTCTTAAATAATTATTATGTCCCTCTAATCATCTCTTTCATTACCTTTAAGCATTATTATGTACCTAGTTTTTGTGGCTTCTTCATTCTTTGAAAATTCATTATATCATTGCACCTACATTTGCATCATTCATCTCATATTTAATCTATGTAACAAGTTATATCTTTAAGCTATGTTTGTCAATCAATAAATAAAATCAATTAGACTAATCAATAATAATAATAATAATTACCCTATTAGGGTAAATTAATTAAATCAATGATCAAATTCACCCTTTTAGAGCAAATCATCAGTCTATCAATATGTCTTTCTTTTAATTCCAAGCTATACAGATTTCACCTTCTTTGGGAAAATCTAAGTTTGTAACTTGTTTCGAGATCGATCATTTCCCTAAGCCTAAAACTTTTACCTAGTTTGGGGTATGTCAAATTCTATCACTTATTTTGGGATACATCATTTCCTCTCTCCCCTACCTTGGGTCCAATTCAATTCTATTAAATTCATCAGTGGAATTCAATGCATTCAAGCACTGGTTCATATGGATTAATCTCATCCATGGGTTAATTTCACTTTTCTTCTTATCTAGTTTCTTATTTTGAGGGCCTATACATCAATCTTATTTTTTTCCACTCCATCAAGGGGGCATCATGGGCATTCCAAAAAATTATTTAGGGATTTCATATAGACTCATTTTCATTAAATTGAACAAGATTAAACAAAATGTAAATACATCATTATTCAAGCATTATCGAATCATTTTAAATGAGTTTTTCATTATTTAAAAATTCATTTCTTCGCTTGTGTCTTAAAATGCCTTCTCAAACATGGCCAAAATGTATACACTCAATTCTCACCACTCTCATGTCAAAATTGTAATCTAAAATATTTATAACAATAACACATGAATCACTAAAACATCCAATTTCTTCTATGTAATTGGCATGTATCTTCTGAAATGTATCAGGACATCCTTGATCAGGGAAATGCATTGCACACAACTATCAATTTTAATTAATTCATCCTTATTCAAATTGTGGTATGTAATAGACTTTTTAGGATCAATTATGTTGAATGGTTCTATAACTTTAAAAAGTCATACCATTTTCCATTAAGTTAATTAACCTATCTTAATTAATCTAATCTTATTCTAATTAAAAATTCCATGGATTTTGGAATTACCTATTTTACTTAATTCATTAATTGAATTATTCCTCCAATTATGGCAAGTGGACAAATTATGACATCATCATGACATTATTTACAAATATCATGAATGATGACATCATTTTGAAAGTTGTCAAACATTTATAAAATATCAAGCCAATATCTAAATTTGTAACCCATGGCTAATTAATAAAAAATATTAATTATATTTTTCCTATGAAATTTTACCAATGCTCAACCACACATCTTGAATCACATCTAATAGTTTGAATAAATTCAATAAATCTATAAATACAAAGGCTATTTACCATCATTCTTAAGACTTGAACATAAAATGAAGTGTTGCCATTTTTAGTAGTATTTCAACCATCAAGACTTCAAATAGTGTATTTCATTTAATTAATCATCCATAGTGTAAGGGGATATGTTACCCATGTGATCACGTTGCAACATTGATAAAGACTCTAATCCCTACATTCAGGCACAATCATGTATGTGAGCTAAATTTGAAGGAGAGTCCATGAGGAAGGTATAAGTTTACTTGTTTACATTTCCTATTTATTATTTGTTTCATAGGCCTTGCCTACTCTAAGTAATCATGCTTAGTGAGTTATGTTTCATGATTTTATTTATATTTTGAATACTAATAAAGTAACCAACTTTTTTGTATTTGTGATTTATAGTACACATACTCAAGGGTACTATTACATAAAGCTCTGAGATAGACTAATATTATAAAAATGCTCTCAACACTCATAAGCAAGCTATATTCAATCAAAAATGCATCATGTTTATAAATCAATCCTAACTCAAATAAGATAGATCATAACATACACTTCTGATTGTGGACACATTAGATAATCAGGAACATGACCAATATGGGGATCCACTACACCCAATTAGGGAATCTCTTACGACAATACACCATAATAGGGAGGGTTCCAAAGCCTCCAATCAAGCACAATCACACAATAACCCTAAGGGATCCTATGTTTTTATCTCTCACTAAACTAATAAAAAGTAAAGAAAATCTAATCTAGTGCTTACCATTGATTGTGACACAAAGTGGGGGTTAGAAACAATAAAAGTAAACATGCATAAGAGACATATACTCATGTAAATGTATATATAATTTTATTTCAAGGAAAATAAGTACAAATTCATATCTATCTACCTTATAAAAGAGGAACAAAGTTAGGAATACTTAACTTTGAAGATGAACCCACCGAGCCTCAATCTCTCCCTTGGCCAAGGTGATTCATAAGAGGTTGTTATGGTATATAAGGATGACAAGGATAAATAAGCTCTAGGATACACAACCTATCAATGCATCCAAAATACTTCTCCATAATACAAGATTGGTATCTTCAAATAAATTATGAAACCTTAAGCTTACTCCTCAAGTAGAATGGTGGATAAACAAATGTGTAATATCTCTTACTTTTTCTCTTCTCTCAATAATGGTGAAACGAACTTGTATATATAGGTAACTCTAACATTAAACCCTTAAAAAAATTATGTCTTATAAGGTTGACTCAGTTAACCTAGTATTATTTAACCATGCTAAAAATGAACTATATCAGCACTGTGGGTTGATGATAAATAATACAGGGTTAACATTATTGACGTAGTTATAAAACTATTAAAAAGGGATTTAGGATAAGAAAAGGTGAATGAAAGTGGAAAATTACTAGAGGAGGGTACAATAGAGAATAAAAATATTATGTATAAGGTTTTTAAGAGATAAGTGTGTAGATAACAAGTGGCAAAAGGGACAACAATCTTGTGAAGAACCAATGGTCTACCCACCCCTTTCTTAGTGTACCCCTTAAGGCATGCACTCAAAGAGATTGAGACTAAATGGCTTTGTACAACATACAAAGTGTAATTAATCAATAAAATTTTAAAAATATTATGTGTATACATATTCCCCACTCAAATTTCATCATGTCTTACGTGAGTGCAATACAGGATGGTGCTTCAGGAATAAAACATGATAACACATAATGTTGATGCTAAGTAAGATGTAGTAAGCAATAAATAAGATCAAAAATAAAAAATTAAAAAACCCATACCTTGACTTATCTTAATGTTGTAGTTAAATAAGTTGACTATAAAAGAAGTGAAGTCATCCAAATGTGAATAGCATTAGGTAAACCTATATAAGTTAGTGCAAAAAATAGCCAAAAATTGAAAGATTTGGAAGATATGCATATAGTAGTGGAAAATGTTCTCTACACCAACATGATTTTAGAACATTTTATGGTTCAAAAAATGTATTAAAAACAAATATATAGGTAAACTAAGGAATAAAAGTAATATGTAGGTAGAAACAACTAAGTTGACCTAGTAGGTATGTACAGACATAGTATGTTTTTTATACTACTAACTTAGTACATGACTACCGACCTAGTAAAAAAATCCACTCTACTGACTTAGTATATGACTGTCGACCTAGTATAAACATCTAATTTAACAACTTAGTACTGAGAGGGGGAAAAGTAAAGGGTTAACCTAGTTTATTAAGTTAACCTAGTTTATTAAGTCAACCTAGTCAAAATAAGGAAATTTTGGTCAACCTAGTGTTTGTTAAGTCAAGGTTAAAATATTGAAGGAAAATGAATGAAAAAATGATGGTAAATGAATGATAAATGATTGTAGAACATATTAAATCATGTTGGAAATCATGTAAAAAATAAATGGAAAAAATGAATGTAGAACATGCTAAGTCACGTTGGGAAGCATGTAAAATGTGAATGGAAAAAAGGAATATAGAACATACTAAGTCACATTGGGAAGTATGTAAAACTTGAATTATGAATGAAATATTAATGCAAGACAACTATTACAAAAATATGGAAGTAAATGACAAGTAAACCCATTTAAGATAAGTATGTCAAATCAAATAGAAAGAAAAATGTGAATGATTGAAAATGAAATGTAAATCAAGATGTAAGATAAACATGAAGAAGTTGTACATAAAGAGAAATATGTAATAATGTAAAATGTCATATGTAAGATAAGTGAAGTCCACAAAAATCAAATAATAACATCATAAATAGATGAAAAGCAAAAAACTATAAAGGATGAAACTCAATTTTTATTGCTTGTTCTAAGATACAATTTAAGAAAACACAACCGCCTAATGACATGACTAGTATGATAATGCGATGGTGTAGTAAGAAAATGGTGTAAGGGTGTTTTTGAGGAAGGTCTGGTCCTATACAAGGTCTTATAATGCAACTCACAAACTATAAACCAAGAGGCATAATAAAGTAGATGTGATCAAGGATGTGATTAGCTAAAATCAATATCCAACAAGGGGAATGTAAGGAAAATATGATGTGAATAATGAATGTGAAGCACCACATGGGTGATGTGAACATCTTTAGCAAGAAAGAGACACACTAGGCAAGTGAGAGATACTAATAACTATCAACATTAAAGACTTAGGACATTTTAACTAATGAACATGAAGTTTGGGATAACAATTGAAGTATATAGATTATCCCATGAAGGCTATATGCATGAAAAGTAAAATAAATCTAACTTCCCACAACATGTTCCTCATTCCTTAGGACCCCTTACGAAGTTGTCAGTATACTTTGAAGATTGGGTACTTGCATGAGAAGGTAGGTAGCAATAAAAGATTTTTTTATTATCCTTTTCTAATCTACTATCCTACTGCACCCTAATGGACCTTGAATCTATCATGACACCAACTATAGAGTTTGATCTTTGACTAGAAGAAGGAGATGTGTTTTGAATCATGTTTTTAGTATGATTTGACTTTTGAAATTTTTGGTGTTGCCTTTTGGACCATTGCCTTTTTTTAAATTATTTATCTTTTAACTTTCTTGATAGATTTTTTCTATTCCTCCTCCATATTAATTTGGAAAACCAAATATGGGTGTTAAAGATGAAAAACACAAGATAGCTTACACTTGGTCACTAGAGAAAAAGACCTAAAGACTAAGGTGTCTAAAGACTCTTGGACTTTCCCACAAGTAATTTTTCAATCTCAAAATTGATTGATGTGAGCCTCAAATGAAAGGAAATAAGGGGAATATGGGGATCATAAGAGATCCATCTATGTAATAAGTGATACAATGATGTATATGATCATTGCTGATCACAAGGAGGTAAAATAGTGTTATTAAAGGGATGAAACTATGATATGATAATCATGTCACTATAAAATCCATGTTAACCTATAAAGGATCTAGCACAAGCACTAATCAAAGTAGTATTCATCTCAAAAGTGGTTTAAAAATGTTTTAATGCAGTAATTTATGAGGAAGGCCAAGTCCTATCCATGGTCTTACAGTATAACTCATAAGGTGAACACCAATGAGGTAAATTCTAAATAAGGGGAAAATAATCATAAAGCTACTAAGACAAGCAATGACATAAAAACACAAAAATGAGATATATAAGGATAAAAATGAAAATAAATGCCAAATGTAATGTATAAGAAAACTAAATAATGTAAAATAAATAATGGTGCTAGTAAATTGTGGCTAAAAGAAGTAAAGTGCACAAAAATAAAGAAACATGAGACAAAAATAATAATAAGTAAGACCTGTGTTAATGTTTATATCAAAGATAAGCATGTGAAATACAAGCCTATAAGTCTTAAAAGGTCTCTTAAAGCTAAATTTTATTGTTATTATGCATTGTAGAATAAGAGTAGGCATCCTAAGATGCCCTAATATGTGATTAGATGTAGGTATGGGTATGGCAAGATGCCCTAAATACTGAAGGGACATGTGGATGGGAATTTCAATATACCCTAACATGTGATTTGTAGTGAGGTAACATTGAACCATTAAAATGATTTGCATTGGGTTGGTAAGTGCATTTGGAGATAGGGAAATGTGTTATTTTGTTAGATTTTAGAGATGTTTAATGTGACCTATGATGTGTAGGAGAGGTATGAAGAGATAAAGGAGGATCATGTATGATATGCTTTGGAGTAGGCATTTGAACTAGGTACTCCTTTGGTTCATGTGACCTAAGAGATTGATGTTCAATGGATGCAATGTTATGTTTAAAGTTGTTCATGTTGGCTATCCTTTCCTTATTGGTGTAGGAAGAAGGATCAATTATGGTTTGAACAAAATTAGTAGATGAGGTAAAGGTATGGGACAATTGTTTTTATTCATTAGATAGTTGATGTTGATGTGATTGTGTTTCTTGAGATTTAATTTTAGATGCTTGAATATAATCTTGATATTGTTTTTTATGAGAGTATTAATATTGAAATGTGAACCAAGCAAGGAAGAAAGAATAAATCAGTGAAGATCGTGACAAGTCTCATGAGAATGACCTATAGTATCATGTCACCAATAAAATTTATTAGGATTGTACCATGTTGTAAGAGGTTTAGAAGGATTAAAGATCATGGGTTTAGAGGGTGGAAATTATTCTTAAGTTGTTCTAGATTCAAGGGAGGGTGGGTTGGGTTAAAATTGGTTGAATTGGATGCTCCATTTTGAGTTTGGGGAGTCTTGGATGAATCAATATTATGAGAAAATGATTGAAAATGTTCTTGAGTAGTTATTAGAGGTGTTTCAAATTGATTCATAGGAAAGTCTTTCCTTTTTCCTTGGGATAAGGCTTAATCTAATGTTTTAGGTGAAAAGATTCAAACTTTGTATTGAAGGGGAACTTTAAGAGTAGTAATAAATAGTTTTAAAAGAATATCACCATTCATGTTATGGTCCAATTTATGAGTGAGAGACTTTCATCATTTGATTAAAGTGTGAGAAGACTCATTAGGAAGTTTTTATGGAATTGATTAAATGGCTAAGGTAATTTTCAAGAAGTTGATCATGTTGCAATTCCTTCACTAGAGCATTGACTAAATCCTCTAGTTGTGAGATGGAATGTCTAGGAAGTTGGTTGTACCATTCAAGTGCATCACCCATAAAATTTTTGGCTAAGATATTGGTGGTATAAAATGTGTTAATTTGGACCCATTATTTTTATAGTTTACCAAAATACTTAAGAAAGATAGTAGGGTCCTTATCCCATTATATGTGATAGTTGGATAAATGTTTCCAATATCTATGGATGCAATGAATGGGGCTAAAGGTTCATTTTGAATATGTTGAAGCATTTTTTATTCATTTGAGGTTGAGGGATGATGTTCCCATTGTAATCTATAAGGGGAGGAGGGACAAATAATTTATTTAGTTGAGACATAATGACTTGAGGTGGTTGACTAGTCATGTGTAATAAATATTGTTGTATTTTCATCGTTTGAGAATTATTAGTTGTTTACATGATGTTTATTTACTATATGACTTATGAAAGAAGTTGAGTTGTATCAATAAGTGGGTTGGTATTTATATGAGGGGTATTAGTGTTGTTAGGAAGAGGATTATTTGTAGGTGGAGGATTCCCTATAGTAGTGTTAGTTGTCTTAAGTGTGGTAGAAGAAGAAGGAAGCTTGGTAAAGCCACCATTCTTGGTAGGAGTGTAAATAGTATTATCATAAAGGTTTTTGAATAATTAGGAATCATCTAGATTATAAATTTGAGTGGACCATGTTGCTTTGGGAAGTGATAAGGCTAAGTGATCTTGTTATGGGTGTAACAAAAGAATTGTGAACATTGGTTGTAAGAGGTAGAACATAGTGTGAGGTTCCAATATTTGATGTAGATGGTTTGATGACTTTATGAATTCTAGGTTTATAAGGTGTAAAATTGGTATGAGGTATATGATTATCATAGTTTTGGATTGGTTAAATAGGATTGTCTAGATCTACTATATGGTATGGGGTAGATTGAGATTGAGAAGATTAAGAACCATGTGATGAAGAGCTACACCATAAAAAGTTGTCTTCTACAGTAGACAAGCAAGGTAGGAGAGAACAACCCATGTACATTTAGAATAGGTTGATACTATCAAGAAATAATTTGATAAGAGGCTTCATGATGCCAAGTAGGAGTGGATATTAGGAATATAGGAGGAAAAACAAGGAAAAAACTGGCCAAAAATAGGTACATGGTTGGCCTAAAGTGAATAGGGTCAACTTGGTTGACTCTGTACTGAACAAGGTTGGTATAAGAGGTACTAATTTTACTAGGTCAACTTAGTATGTGAATGATTAAATTCATAAAGATAATAAATCAACCTAGTCAACTTAGTATGCTAAGGATGGCATTTTGAAAGATACTAAGTTGACCCAGTTAACTTAGTATGCCAAGGGAGAAGTTATGAAAGATAATAAGTCAACCCATTCAACTTAGTATGCTAACAGGAAATTTTTGAAAGATATTAAGTTGACCCAGCCAACTAAGTATGCTAAGGGGGATGTTTTGAAAGATACTAAGTTGACCCAGTTGACTTAGTATGGTAAGGGGGAGAGGTAAATCAGTCTATAAGTGATTGTGTTGATAGAGATGATAGTGTTCTAAAACAAGAGGAAAAAATTTAGAAATGTAATTTGAAAGAAAGAAATGGAAGTAAACATAGTCAATTAGATTAATGAGATTGATCCAATTAATGCACACAACACAAAACCTTACACCAACACTAGACAATGAAAGTTTTTTTAATACAACATATAATTGAACAAAGAGAAAGAAATCAACTTGGAAAGTAAAAGCTAATGAAGTGGTTATCTTGAATGTTCTTAGATATTAGAATATGATTTTAAATGTGATAAGAAGCTGGTTGTAAGCAAGGAACTAGAAATCAATCTAAAGATGGTTTTAGGATATTCAAACTGAAAGGGATTTATGTTGGTAATGGTACTATCTTGGTATTAGGGCCTACCTCCGCACTTCACACAATATAGTGGTAAAGGTGTCAGGTGCTGAGCCAATATATACTATTAACCATGTGTTTATACTTGGCAAGAAAACCAAGTTGGCTTCCCCTTTGGTGTAGAAATCTAAGTAGGTAGGCTTTGAGTAGACAATTGTTAAAATGCATTTTAATATTTTGTGACTTGGTAGTGTGTTCATAAAAAATAAAATAGAGAAACTAAATAGTATATTGAAAACCACCTAATAAGACTATGTGATTTATTTTAAGCATGCAAGCAACTGAAAGTGAAAGTGTGAGCTAATTACTAGCATATAAGTGTTAATTCCAACGTTGAAACAAAGTAAATCATTGATTTTGATGACAATGTATGTATATATTATAAAATAAATTTGATGATGTCACTTTTATAATATGGAATCAAAGGCCTAAAAAATAACTACATCAATAGTATCGACTTAGTTTTCTAGATAGAATCCAAAATATAGAACCATGTCAATAAGGTTGACCTAGTTGACTGTATAGGGGAAGTTTTAAAGACTAAAAAATGTGAAAAACAAAACTATAACAAATGATATAAATGATAGATAAGGATAGAAAGGAACTTTGGTGGGTTGGAGGATGCAAAGGAAAATAAGATTGCTATTAAAGTACCCTAATTTGTACTTGCTAATTATGTTAACTATGTCGATTGGGTTGACCTAGATTTGTAGATCCTATTTACTAAAAACTTTGAAAATGTACTACATCAATAGGGTTAACCTAGTATGTTTTTTGGAAGTTTGTAAATGTATGGGGTCGACAGGGTTAACCTAGTACGCTAAATTGGATGTCTAAAAGTGTAAAGGGTCAACTGGGTCGACCTAGTAGGTTGTTCTAGATGTCTAAAAGTGTATAGGGTTGATAGAGTCAACCTAGTAGCTTGTACCTAATGAAAAACCTATATATATATATATATATATATATATATATATATATATATAATAGAGTCATATTGATGTGACTATGTGTTAAACCTGCACATAAAAGTTATAACTGTGTCAACATTATCGACCCAGTATCATAAATATATAAAAATAAAATGATAAAATAATGAAAAATGTGAAATAAAACCTAAAAGGGTTAGATTCACATTAGGTTCACCAGAATTTATGTAATCATAAATTCATCGTGTCTATAAATCAATCCTAACTCAGAAAAGATACATCATACCATACAATTCCAATTAGGGACACATTCGATAATTGAGAACATGACCAATATGGGGATCTACTCGATCTAATTAGCGGATCTCTTACCAAAGTAAACCATGCTAGGGAAGGTTCCAAAGCCTCCAGTCAATCACAATCACATAATAACCCTAAGGTAGTCCTATGTTTTGATATCTCACTAAACTAATAACAAGTAAAGAAAATCTAATCTAGTGCTGACCAAATCTTGTGACACAAAATGGGGGTTAGAAATAATAAAATTAAACATGCATAAGAGACATATGCTCACATCAATGTATACAGAATCCTAATGCATGGAAGATAAGCATAAATGCATATCTATCTACTCTTATAAATGAGGAATAAAGTTTAGAATACTTACTTTTAAAGATGAACCTGCTAAGCCTCAATCTCTCCCTTAGCCAAGGTGTTTTGTAAGAGGTTATTATGGTATGTAAGGATGACAAGGATAAATTAGATATAGGCTAAACAACCTATCAATACATCTAAAAGACTTCTCCATAAGATAAGATCCATATCTTAAAATAAAGTATGAAACCTTAAGCTTGCTCCTCAAGCAGAATGGTGGATAAACAAATGCGTAATAGCTCTTACTTCTTCTTATCTTCTCTCAATAATGGTGAAATTAACTTGTGAAACCTTAAGCTTGTTCCTCAAGTAGAATGGTGGATAAACAAATTCATAATAGCTCTTACTTCTTCTTATCTTCTCTCAATAATGGTGAAATTAACTTGTGTATATAGGCAAAAATAACCCTAAACCTATATAAAAATTATGGCCGACAGGGTCGAATCAGTCAACCTAGTATTATTTAACCCATGTTAAAAATGAACTATATCAACATTTTGGGCTGATAATGAACAATATAGGGTTGGCATTGTCAACATAGTTGTAAAATTGATAAAAGGTGATTTATGATAGGAAAAGGTAGATGAAATTGTAAAATAAATATAGGAGGGTAAAATAGAAAATAATAAGCTTATGGATAACAATCCTATGAAGCACCAATGGTCTACCCACTTTAGCCTACTAGGTTGACTGGGTAAACCTAGTTGTTTCTACTTGCCTATTACTATGATTCCTTGATTTACCCATATCTTTATTGTTACTACTTCATTTTTTTGAACCGTAAAATGTTCTATAATCATGAAGACATAGAGAATATTTTACATTAATATATGACTACCTTCCAAAACTTTCAATTTTGGCTATTTTTTGCACTAATATAGGTTTGCCTAATGTTATTCACATTTGGATGCCTTCACTTCTCTTACATCCCACTTATTTATCTACAACACTAAGGTAAGTCAAGGTATGTGTTTTTCAATTATGTCTTTTCTAATCTTATTTTTTTATTACTATATTTTACTTAGCATCAGTGTTATGTGTTATCACGTTCTATTCCTAAACCACCATCTTATATTACACTCATGTGACATGTGATGAGCTTCAAGTGGGACATATGTATACACATAATATTTTTAAAATTTTATTGATTACTAACACTTTATATCTTGTAGGAACCCATTGAGTCTCAATATCTTTAAGTGCATGACTTAAGGGGTGTTTTGCTAAATACACACTACCAACTTGGTAGTTATGTGCCAATATAATGTGTTTTTTAGACTACCAACTTAATACATGATTTTTGACCTAGTAAAAAAATCCACTCTCTCAACTTAGTACATGACTACCGGCCTAGTACAAACATCCACTTTGTTGACTTAGTACTAAGAGGGGAAAAAGTAAAGGTTTAACTTAGTTTTTTAAGTCAACCTAGTCAAAAAAAGAAAATTTTGGTCAACCTAATGTTTTTTAAGGCAAGGTTAAAATATTGGAGGCAAATTAATGAAAAATGATTGTAGAACACAGTAAATCATGTTGAAAAGAATGTAAAACATAAATAGAAAAAAGGAATGTAGAACATACTAAGTCAAGTTTGGAAGCATGTAAAACATGAATGGAAAAAATGAATATAGAACATACTAAGACACATTGGGAAGTATGTAAAACATGAATGACAAATTAAATATTAATGCAAGACAAATCTAACAAAAATATGGAAGTAAATGACAAGTAACCCCATGTAAGATAAGCATGTCAAATCAAACATAAATAAAAATTTGAATGATTGAAAATGAAACTTAAATCAAGATGTAAGACAAACATTAATAAATCATACATAAAGATAAATATGTAATAATGTAAAATGTCATATGTAAGATAAGTGAAGACCACAAAAATCAAACAAGAACATGATAAATAGATGAAAAGTAAAAAGCTTTAAAGGATGAAAAATCAAACTTAGTGCATGTTTTAAGATACAATGTAAGAAAACACAACCACATAATGACATGAATAGTATGATAATGAGATGGTGTGGTAAGAAAATGGTGTAAGGGTGTTTGTGAGTAAGGCCTGGTCCTATCCAAGGTCTTACAATGCAACTCATAAACTATAAACTAAGAGGCATAATAAGGTAGATGTGATCAAGGATGTGATAAAATAAAATAAATATTCAATAAGGGTAATTTAATTAAAATATGATGTGAATAATGAATTTGAGGTACCACATGGATAATGTGAACATCCTTAGCAAGAATGAGACACACTAGGCAAGTGAGAAAGACTAAGAACTATCAACATCAAGGACTTAGGATATTTTAACTAATGATCATAAAGCTTGGGATAATAATTGAATTATATATATATTATCCCATGAAGGCTATATGCATGAAAATTAAAATGGACTAACCTTCCCATAATGTGTTTTATGTTCTTCAAGACCCCTTATAGAGTTGTCGATCTACTATGAAGATTGGGTACTTACGTGAGAAAGTAGGCAGACTAAAATATTTTTTGATTTTCCTTTTCTAATATACTAGCCTACCACACCCCAATGTACCTCAGATCTTTCATGATTCCAATTGTGAATTTTTAGCTTCGACTAGAAGAAGGAGATGTGCTTGGAATCACATCTTTTAGTGTGATTTGACTTTTTTATTTTTTGATGTTGCCTTTTCGATCATTACCTTTTGTTAAATAATTTAGCTTTTAACTTTGTAGATGTATTTTTTATATTCCTCCTCCATACAAATTTGAAAAACCAAACATGCGTGCTGAAGATGGCAAACACAAGCGAGCTTAGATGTGGTCACTATAGAAAAGGACCTAAAGACCAAGGTGTCTAAAGACTCCTAGACTTGCCCAAAAGTAAGTGTGCAATCTCAAAATTGATCGATGTGAGCCTCTAATGAAATTAAATAAGGGAAATATGGGGATTATAGGAGATCAATATATGTAATAAGTGATATAATGATGTATATGCTCGTATTTTATCATAAGGAGGTAAAATAGTGCTATGAAAGGGATGGAGATATGTTATGATAATCATGTCACTAGAGAAGCCATGCTAAGCTATAACAGATCTCGAAAAATCACCATTGAAATTAATAGTCATCTCAAAAGTGATATAAAGATGTTTTAATGTGGTGATTTTTTAGGAAACCTAGGTCTTATCCATGGTCTTACACTACAACTCAACATGTGAACACCAATGAGGTAAATTCTAAATAAGGGGAAAATAATATTAAAGCTAATAAGGCAAAGAATGACATAAAAAGACAAAAATGAGATATATAAGGATAAAAATGAAAATAAATTCCAAATATAATGTGTAAGAAAACCAAAGAATGTAAAGGAAAACAATGGTGCTAGTAAAGTGTGACTAAAAGAAGAAAAGTACATAAAAACAAATAAACATGAGACAAATAATAATAATAATAAGTAATACCTATGCTAATGTTTATATCAAAGATGATCATGTGAAATGCAAGCCTATAAGTCTTGAAAGGTCTCTTGAAGCTAAATTTAGTTGTTATTATGCATTGTAAAATAAGAGTGGGCATCCTAAGATTCCCTAATAGGTGATTGGATGTAGGTATGGGCATCGTAAGATGCCCCAAAATATGAAGGGACATGTGAATGGGCAACACAAGATGCCCCAACATGTGAGTTGGAGTGAGGTAACATTGAACCATTAAAATGATTTGCATTAGGTCAGTAAGTGCATTTAGAGATAGGTAAATGTATTTGTTTGTTATCTTTTAGGGATTTTGAATGTGACATATGATGTGTAGGAGATTTATGAAGAGATAAATGAGGACCATGTATGATATGCTTTGGAGTAGGTATTTGAACTAGGTACGACGTTGGTTCATGTGACCTGAGAGGTTGAAGTTCAATAGATGTAATGATACGTTTAAAGTTGTTCATATTGGATATCCTTTCCTTATTGGTGTAGGAAAAAAGATCAACTATGGTTTGAAAAAAAAACTAGTAGATGAGGTATATACATGGGACAATTATTTTTGTTCATTAGGTAGTTTAGGTTGATGTGATTGTGGTTCTTGAGATTGAATCTGAGAAGCCTAAAGATAGTCTTTATATCATTGTTTTATGAGAGTATCAAGATTGAAATATGGACCAAGTAAGGATGAAAGAATAAATCAGTGAAGATCATGACAAGACACATAAAAATGACCTATAGTATCATGCCACCAACAAAATTTATCAAGATTGTACCATTTTGGAGGAGGTTTAGAAGGATCAAAGCTCATGGGTTTAGAGGGTGGTAATATCTTCTTAAGTTGGTCTAAACTCAAGGAAGGGTGGGTTGGGTTAAAATTGGTTATATTGGATGCTCCATTTTGAGGTTGGGGATGTTTGGTTGAATTAATTTTATGAGAAAATTAGTGGAAAGGTTCTTTATTAGTTATTAGAGGTGTTTAAAATTGAGTCATAATAAAGTCTTGCCTTTTTGCTTGATCTAAGGCTTCGTCTAAAGTTTTAGGTGAAAAGATTCAAACTTTGTATTTAAGGGTAGATTTAAGAGCAATAACAAATAGTTTTAAAAGAGTATCATCATTCATGTGATTGTCCACTTTATGAGAGAGAGACTTCCATCATTTGATGAAAGTGTGAGCATATTCATTAGTAAGTTGCTTGGCATTCATGAAATGGCTATGGTAATTTTCAAGAAGTTCATCATGTTGGAATTATTTCACTAGAGAATTTAATAAATCCTATAGTTGTGAGATGGAATGTCTAGGAAGTTGGTTGTACCATTCAAGTGCATCACCAACAAAAGTTTTGGCTAAGATCTTGGTGGTATCAAAGGTGTTAGTTTGGACCCATTCCTTATAGAGATTACCAGAAGATGTAATAAATATAGTAGGGTCCTTAGTCTCATTATATGTGATATTTGGATAAATGTTTCCAATATTTATGGATGCAATGAATGGGGCTAAAGGTTCATTTTGAAGATGTTGAAGCATTTTTTATTCATTGTAAGTTTAGGGATGATATTCCCATTGAAATCTCTAAGGAGAGGAGGGACAAAAAATTTATTTGTTTGAGACATGATGACTTAAGGTGGTTGACTAGTCATGTGTAATAAACATTGTTGTATTTTCATCATTTGAGAATGATTAGTTGTTTGCATGATGTTCATTTATTGTATGACTTGTGCAAGAAGTGTAGTTGTATCAATAGGTGGGTTGGTATTTGTAAGAAGGTTATTAGGTTATCAGGAGGAGAATTATTTGTAGGTGGATGATTCCCAATATTAGTGTTATTTTTCTTAAGTGTGGTAGAAGAAGAAGAAGGAAGCTTTGTAAAGCCACCATTCTTAGTAGGAGTGTAGATAGTATTACAATCAAGGTTTTTGAATAATTTGGAATCACCTAGATTATCATTTTGAGTGGTTTAAACCATGTTACTTTGTGAATTGATAAGGCTTGTTGGTCTTATTATGGTTATAACAAGAGGATTGTGAACATTGGTTGTAAGAGGTGGATTATAGTGTGAGGTTCCAATATTTGATGTAGATGGGTTGTTGAGTTTATGAATTCTAGGTTTATAAGGTGTAAAATTGGTATAAGGTATATGATTTTCATGGTTTGGGATTCATCTAATAGGATTATATATATCTATTATATGGTATGGGGTAGATTGAGATTGAGAATATTTAGAACCATATGATGAAGTGTTTCATCATAAAGAGTTTTCTTCTATAGTGGATAGGTGGTGTAGGAGAGAAAAACCCATGTACATTCAAAATGGGTTAAGACTATCAATAAATAATTTGATAATAAGCTTCATGATACCAAGTAGGAGTGGATATTAGGAAGCTAAGAGGAAACACAAGGACAAAATTGGCCAAAAAGAGGTGCAAGATTGGCCTAAAGTGAATAGGGTCAACTGGGTCAACTCTATAATAAACAAGGTTAGCCCAAAAGGTACTAAGCTGACTAGGTTGACTAAGTAGACAAACAAGGAAATTTAGATAGATACTAAGTCATCTTAGTCAACTTAGTCTGTTGAGGAAGTTCTAAAAGATACTAAGTCGACCCATTCAACTTAGTATGCCAAGGGGGAAGTTTTAAAAGATACTGAGTCAACCCAATTGACTTAGTATTTTAATGGGGAAGTTATGAAAGATACTAAGTTGAACCAATCAACTTAGTATGCTAAAGTGGAAGTCGTGAAAGATACTAAGTCAGCTTAATCGACTTAGTATGCTAAAGAGGAGAGGTAAATCAGTCTATAAGTGATTGTGTTGATAGAGATGATAGTGTTATAAAATAGGGGAAATTTTATAATTTACTTTAAAGCAATAAATAGAAGTAAACATAGAATCAATTGGGTCAATGAGATTGATCCAATTGAGGCACACAACACAAATCCTTGCACCAACCCTAGCCAATTAATTTTTTTTTAATATAACATATAATTGAGAAAAGAGCAAGAAATCAAATTGAAAATTAAAATCTAACTAAGTGGTCATCTTGAATGTTGTTAGATTATTATAATATGATTTTAGATGTGATAAGGGGTTGGTTATAAGCAAGGAACTAGAAAGCAATCTAAGGATAGTTTTAGGATGTTTAGACTAAAAGGGATCTATGTTAGCAATGGTATCGGCTTAGTATTAGGGCCTACCCCCTCACTTCACACACCATAATGATAAGGGTGATAGATGATTATACAATATATACCATTAACCATGTGTTTATACTTGGAAATAAAACTAAGTTAGCTTCACCCTTGGTGATGAAATCTAAGTAGGTAGGCCTTGGGTAGACAATTGTTAAAATGTGTTTTAAGAATTTGTGATTTCATATTGTGTGCATAAAAGAGAAAATAGTGAAAATAAATAGTATATTGAAAACCACCTAATTATACTATGTCATCTATTGTAAGCATGCAAGTAACTAAAAGTGAAAGTTTGAGATAATTACTAGCATATAAGTGTTAATTCCAACTTTGAAACATAGTACAACGTCAATTTTGATATATGCAGAGATTATAAAATAGAGTCAATAGTGTCTCTTCTATACTATGGAAGCAAGGGTCTAAAAAAGAATGGCATAGATAATGTAGACCTTGTTATTTAGATAGAATATAAAGTATAGAACTAAGTTAACACTTTCAACCTAGTTGACTATTTAGGGGTTGTTTTAAAGATTACAAATTATGAAAAAAAACTATAACAAACTATAGAAATGATAGAGAAGGATAGAAAGGAACCTCGGTGGGTTAGAGGATGCAGAGGAAAATAAGATTATTATTTAAGTACCTTGAGTTGTACTTGCCAATTCTACTAATTGTTTCAACTGGGTTGACCTAGCTTTATAGATCCTATATTTAAAAACCTAAAAAATGTAATACATCAACAAGGTCAACCTAGTATGCTTTTTATAAGTTGAGAAATGTACATGGTCAATAAGGTCAACTTAGTACATTTAATTAGATGTCTAAAAGTGTACAGGCTCAACTGGGTCAACCTAATAGGATGATCTAGATGTTTGAATGTGTACAAGGTTGACAGAGTCAACCTAGTAGCATGTACATGATGAAAAACCTACACAAATAGAACAAAGTCATATTGAGGTGACTATGTGTTAAACCTACACATATAAGTTAGAACTATGTTGATACTACTGACCCAGTATTGAAAATATATAAAAATAAAATGATAAAATAATGAAAATGTGAAATAAAACCTGCAAGGGTAAGATTCACATTGAGTTACCTAGAATGTATGCAATCATAAATGCATCATGTCTATAAATCAATCCTAACTTGGAGAAGAAATATCATACCATTAAATTTCAATTGGAGACACATTAGATAATTAGGAACATGACCAATGTGGGGATCAGCTAGACCCAATTAGGGGATCTCTTACCATAATAAACCATGTTAGGGAGGGTTCCAAAGCCTCTAGTTGAGAAAAATCATGCAATAACCCTAAGGGAGTCCTATGTTTTTATATCTCACTAAACTAATAACAATTAAAACAAATCTAATCTTGTGCTCACTAAATATTGTGGCATAAAGTGGGGGTTAGAAACAATAAAATTAAACATTCATAAGAGACATATACTCATGTCAATGTATATATAATCCTAATGCATGGAAGAGAAGTACAAATTCATATTTATCTACTCTTACAAAGGAAGAACAAAGTTAGGAATACATACCTTTTAAGATGAACCCACCAAGCCTCAATCTCTCCCTTGGCCAAGGTGTTATTAGAGATCTAGATTGTACCCTAGCAGGAAGAAAATGTGTTTAGGTCTTACTTCCAAATCTAGCTTAACATGGGACTGACCCCAAGCTATGGGTATCTTATAATGGGGTTAAATCTCTAGGATTTTTAATGTGTCTAGCTCCTCTGATGCATCATTTCATCTCTTTCCCACTACTAAAACCTACTAATGACCAAGAAAAAGGGAGAAATAAATAACATGAAAGGGAAACCTAAGATAATAATGGTGATGCACCTAAATTATGGTTGATCCACTCTATTTTACTCTAAAACACTAATGAAATAAGCAAAAGACCATATCTAGGATTATAAATATCTATCATACATCAATATTTCATGTAGAGGTTCACCAAATGATCAAGAGCTAAGAAATGATGGAGGGTCTAATGCAAGACACTAACCAGTCAAAGTATCCACATACAGGCTTCAATCAAAAGATACAAAACACTAAACATGACCTATATAAAAAGATGAACTAGTAACTAGGTGAGATCAAGACATGAAAAATGATAAAATCTCTACCACATATGCAAATCAATTGACATGTACACAATATACCAAAAAAATTAAATCTAAAATAGTATTTTATTCATCTCGAGAGGTTACAAGCTTCATCTTGGCCAATTTTAGACATGCCTAAGAGAGGGAGTATAGGGATATTGAGAGGATATAGAGGATCAATTTTTTGGCTTATATATATATATATATATATATATATATATATATATATATATATGTATGTATGTATGTATGTATATATATATATACATATATGTATGTATGCATGTATATATATATATATGTATATATATATATAGCAGAAAGATAAAGAGAGGTGTGAACATGTGTGGAAGAGTGGAGAAAGGGTCCTAGTAATGTGGTGGTAGCTCATTGATTGCTTTCTATATTTGTGCCTTAATGAACTAGCCTTTGAGATCCTCTCATTTACCAAGATATCCCACTAGAAGATAAGGGCTTATTATGCATAGTGACAAAGTCTATTTGAACTAAATCAATTCTCTTAACTACTTCTCTAACTACCAGTTCACCACCTTGGGACCCTAAGTCCATTTTAAGTGTTCATGAGGATCAACCCTCGAATCTTGAAATTGATAGTGACATGTTATAAATGGTAGTTAGTACCTACTTTATCGATGATAGAGCCACTTTGATAGATGATACCCTTTGCATTAAACACATATCTACTCCATTTCCATATCTGCATCATAGGTTTAATTACAGGTGGAAAACTAATCTAAAATTATTGGTTTTCTTATAGCTACCATATTAATACAAACCTATAGACTATATAACCCTTTTTATATATTATAATAGGTATAAAAAGGCCCAATCCATCTCTGTAGGAACCAAGATTTCACCATATACATGGATCCTTCCTTAAAATGGTGAACATAGTTACAAAAATAACCCTACCTAATACAAATTTATGAACCAAAGGTCTATATTTAGCCTTAATGGTAGTATTTTTATGTTCTTTATCACCTTGGTTACATCAGTGTGTCCCTTTAATGGCATTAGAGTGAGTTTCAATGGTGATATGAGAATCCTAAAAGGCCTATTTTCTTCCATCAAATATGGCTTCTCAATTTTCATCAAAATTCCTAGGGTCAATTTTGTTTTGATTGGATATCGATTATGACTTAAACTATTGACATGTTGACCTTTGCTTGCATCATCAATCTTGATCTGTATAATCAAGTGAGATCCATTTATC
Organism: Torreya grandis; assembly: GCA_037957365.1. Classification (NCBI taxonomy): domain Eukaryota; kingdom Viridiplantae; phylum Streptophyta; class Pinopsida; order Cupressales; family Taxaceae; genus Torreya; species Torreya grandis. The sequence continues at coordinate 1,516,182 of JARHVA010003385.1, read as the reverse complement.
TTGCCCATAACTTGTCAAATCTATCCAAGTTCATGCCATATGTCAACCTCTCAAGCTCCTTGACCTTTTGACTCATCTTACACCATCATATCAAGATGTACGATGTAATGTGGACCATTAGATCTATTGGACCCACTGTTTAAAATCTAATGGCTACTTTATGAGTTCAAAATTAACATATACAGTCCCATGAAATGATGTTTATGTGGCCATCATTGATGTTCATGTCACCTTCAAATTTAAGTTCAAAGGGGTTGTTATGCTCAAGCATTATTTTGATGTTTGTGTGAACGTCCCATTTTATAGGTTCAACTTTGAAGCTTCATAACTTGATCCAAAAAGCTTGCATGGACTTGAAACTTTTAGAGGATGATCTTGGCATGAAAAACTTCATGGTGTTACAATCTTTTGGCTTACATGGGCTTCCTGAGTTAAGATTAAAAAAAATGCACAAATGAGTTGGTTCGTTCATTTTTGTGTGATGCCCTAGTGATGATTTGGTCTTTAAATTTTCAAAAATTCATCTTTTGATCATTATTTCAAGGCTCTGATGGATTCTTAAGATTTTTTCATCCTATTCTATGCTTATGAATTCTTAAAACATCATGAAAACCTATTGGTTTTATTTATTTTTCAATCTTAGACCTATTTTAAAACTTTGATCCATGGATTCATCAAACCATGCAAAATATTCATATGTGGGCCAAAATTGACCAACATATTTGGTGAATCACATGGGTTGCATGCCTATCTATGCAAAAGAACCTAGACCATGTGCCTTGTACAGTCCATTGGGCATGGATTCTCTACTTGGATCTAACTTATTGACTTGGATCCAACACTAGCTACCAAACTTGCTCTAACCTCTTTTTGAAAAAAACCAAGGACCAAGAAAATAACAAACAAGATAAAGTGTCCAAGGCACTTATTGAAGGGAAACTAACCTAGAACAAAATAGGGACAACAAACAATTTTTTTAAAGAAACACTTAGAGGAATTTGAACAAAATTATCCTAATATATATAGATTAAAATTATGTGTACCTTTCCTCTTAGATCAAAAGGAAATTTTGATAACCTTCTTGCATCATGGGATGAGGAATTTAAAAAGGCATGTATCTCCTTAACCCTTAGTTTTGATGCCTTCTTCTCCTTTGTTATATCTTCCAACTTTATTGGCATGATGATTAGAGAAAACTAGGCATCTCTAAATAGGTCATCTATGTGCATCTACATAGTCTCAAGTTATTCATATGTCTCCTAAATTATGACCTCCAATAGTGGTTCAACAAGTCATAACTCCTTGGTTTCCATGGTGTCCTCAATAAGACTGGGCTTCTCCTTTGATTCAAATTCTTTAGGCTAATCAAGGAGCTCTACATATTCTTCCCAATATTGGTCATTACTCTCCATAGGAAATTATTTATCCACCTTCTTAAAAACTTGATCCTCAACTTTACAAAGATCCTCAAGCTCTTGAAAGATATTCTATTAATAATCATCCTTCATGTCATCTAGAACCACTACTTCTACAATCTTCTTTTCTTGATGTATGAGATTATCAATCCAGGGTTCTAATTGCTCCAAAGCATTAATATAATCCTTAGAAGATCTAGCCTATTATACCATCTCATCATCCAAGTTTTCCATCTTAAGTTGATCAACCTCACTCAGGAAATCATGGTACAGCTTTTGCCAATGGTCTTCTTCCTGTTGGATCTAATCTCCAACTTACACTTGTTCTTATAACTCATTTTTTTAGCATTATGAAAGACTAAGACATGTTCACTCTTTCCAAGTGGTGTCCCAATAATGATATCCTCTTTTGACTCTGACAATTCATCATTATCAGTTATGAGTTTAATATGGAGTTCACTACTTACCTCTTTAAGGAGTGGCATAGGATATTCTTGGGATGACTCTAAGAGAGGTGAGATATATGTGGCACCTCCTTGGTCTAACTACTTGTCTTTGATAGTTGTGTCCTCTTCTTTCATTTGCATACTACTCTAGATGTATTTCCAAGATGGAAATGACCTAGATTTTTGAGGAGGGAGGGATGGGGGTTGAATGACCTTGGATTTGCTTTACTACATGATTTGGTTCCAAGATGGGAAAGATAGAGGTTCTCTTTTGACATTTTTATTTTGGTTTTCCTCCCCTTTCCTTCTATTCAAATCTAAATCTTTGATTTTCCTCACCATGTTCTCTTAGAATAGCTTCTCTCTAAGGTGGTCAGTGTTTTCATGAAGATAAGGAACACAACAAAACTCTTGAGGAGGGATTAGAGAGGTTTGCATAGGTTCAGATCTTCCTTTAACATGGGATTTTAAATCTGGATTTGTCTCACTTTGCCCACCCCATGACTTCACCACTTGATTCTAGATTATAACATTGAAGTAATTTATAAGGGGTTCTTGAGGAAGGATGGAATCTTGGATCTCAACAGCAATCTATTCCACAACAATATCCTTTCTTTGATAGATTTCCTAGATAGATCTCCAAAAAGGAAAGGTCTAAGGAATACATGAGGAACTTGGCATAATAAAAGGGTCACTTGTAATGGTCTCTTGGAGGAATGGGTGGCACACAAAAAGGATAAGGTGGTATATATGAAGGCACACAAGATTGTCAAGGTTGGACCTATTATTCCTTAAGGCCTTTTAGCTTGTCCTCAATGCTCTAAATGTAACCACCTATATCCATCATCTCACCTATGAGATTGTTCCAATTTTCTCTCTCAATAGGTTTTCATTTTTATTTTATATACTATAATGACTCTCACATAATGGATCTGATGAGTAGGGATATCTTGGCCATAATACTTTTGTGAGCACAATTCTAGTACATACTTTTCAAGGATTATTAAAGTTAACCTAAGTACTAGTATGGATGGCCAATGATAGGGTTGACAAGGAGTAGTATTATGATTGGATTGTTATCCATGGGAAGGATCAAGGCAATACTCTTGCATATATGGACCATGAGAAACTTGACAAGGCTCCTCATATCTTTAATAAGATTCTTGATAAGGTTGATAAGGGTCATACGGATTATGAGGATCATATTAGGGTTGTTGATGAGGATGTGGATAATAGAAAAATTCACCATATCTATTCATATTGACCTCATTTATCACATGAGATGAAAAAAATGACTAAGATATTTGATGAGAAATACCTAGTCTTCTCATAACCAGAAGCTTTGATTTGGAATTGCCATTGGTGTTAACTAATTACTTATAAAAGATTATCAGAGGAAAGACAAACCAGGATCTTTCCACTCTTTTGGACCTTGTCCCATTGGGCATGCTAGAACTATTAGAGATATATATTTCACCATAGGTGGAAGCAGAAGTGTTTAGGTCCTACTTCCAAATATAGCTCAACATGGGATTAACCCTAGGCTATGGGTATCTTATAATGGGGTCAAACCTCTAGGATTTTTAATGAGGCTAGCTTCTTTGATGCATCATTTCAGCTCATTCCCACTATTAAAACTTACTAATGACCAAGGAAAAGGAAGGGAGAAAAAATGAAATGGAAACCTAATATAACAATGATGATGCACCTAAATTATGGTTAATCTACATTGTTTAACTCTTAAACACTAATGAAATAAATAAAAGACTAGATCTAGGATTTCAAATATGTGTCATACATTAGTATTTCATATATAAGTTCACCAAATGATCAAGACCTAAAGGAAATGATAGAGATCTATATTTCAAGACACTAACCAGTCAAAGTATCCACATACGAGCTTTAATTAAAAGATATAAAACACTAAACATGACCTGCATAATAAGATGAACTAATAACTAGGTGAGATCAAGACTTGATAAGGGATAAAATCTCTACCATGTATTCAAATCAATTGAATTGTACACACTATACTAGAATAATGAAATATAAAATAGTATTGTATTCATCTCAAGAGGTTACAAGCTCCATATTGGAAAAGTCTAGTCATGCCCAAGAGAGGAAGTAGAGGTCTACCAAGAGGATATAAAGGATCTATTTTTTGGCTTAAAAGCCTCTATATGTAGTATAATAGAGAAAGAGAGATGGGAACATGCATGAAAGAGTGGATAAAGGGTCCTAGTCATGTGGTGGCATCTCATTGATTATTTTTTGTATTTGTGCCTTCTTCCAATGAACTATCCTTTTCTTGATCCAATAACCTTTGAGCTCCTCTCATTAGCTGAGATATCCCACTAGAAGATAAGGTCTTGTTATTAATAGTGACCAAAGTATATTTTAGTGGAATAAATGATCTAAACTACTTCTCTAACTACCAATTCACCACCTTGGGACCCTAAGTCCATTTGACATATTCATGAGGATCAAATCCTTGAATCTTGAAACTGACAGTACCATGTTATAAACAGAGGTTAGTACCTAATTTTTTGATGATGGATCCACATTGATAGATGAAACCCTTTGCATCAAACACATATATGTTCCATTTCCATATCTAGATCATAGGCTCATCTACAAGTGGAAAACCAATTTAAGATTATTGGTTTCCTATAGCTGTAATATTAAAATGAACCTATAGACTATATAACCCTTTTTATAGATTATAATAGGTCCAAAAAACCCAATCTATCTATTTAGGAACTAATAATTCACCATATACATGGATCCTTCCTAAAAATGGTGAACACAGTTGCAGAAATAACCCTACCCAATACAAATTTATAAACTAGAGGTCTGTATTTAGCCTTAATGGTGATCCTTTTATGTTCTTTATCACCTCGTCTACATCAGTGTATCCCTTTAATGGCATTATATCAAGCTTCAATGAAAATATGACAATCTTATAAGACATATTTGCTTCCATAAAAAATAACTTCTCAATTTCTATAGAAAGTCCTAGTCTCAATTTTATTTTGATTAGTTGTCAATCATGACTCAAATTGTTGACATATTAACATTTACTCACATCATCGATCCTGATATGTACAATCGAGTGAAAGCCTAATATTGGCCTTGACTTGTCAAATCTATCCAGGATCATGTCATGTGTCAACCTCTTGAGCTCCTTTATCTTTTAAATCATCTCACACCATTAGATCAAGATGTACAACACAACATGGACCATTAGATCTACTAAGACCCACTATTTGAAATCTAATGGTTACTTTATGAGCTCAAAATTGATTTTTGTGCTCCCATAAAATGAAATTCATGTGACCATAATTAACATTCATGCCACCATAAAATTTAAGCTTAAATGGGTTGTTATTCTCAACCTTTATTTTGGCATTTGTGTGAATGTCTCATTTTATAGGTTTAACTTTGAAGCATCATAACTTGAGCTAGAAAGCTCACACAGACTTGAAACTTTCAGAGGATGATCTTGGAATGAAAAAATACATGGTAATATAATCCTTTTGCTTGTAGGTTCTTCCTAATTTAATATTAAAAAAATTCACAAATGAGATGGTTTGTTCATTCTTATGTGACATCCTAGTCATAGTCTAGTCTTTAAATTTGCACAAATTCATCATTTGATTATTATTTCAAGGCTCTGATGGATTATTAAGATTTTTTAAACTTGGTCCATGATTATTAATTCTTGAAACATCATGAAAACCTACTGGTCTTCTTTATTTTACAATATTAGACCTAATTTAAACCTTTAATCCATAGCTTCATCAAACCCTGCAAAAACTTCATATGTGGGCCAAAATAGGCCAACAGGTGCTTCAAAAGAGGTTTCTATGGTATGTAAGGATTAAAAAAATAAATTATATCTAGGATACACAACCTATCAATAAATCCAAAAGAATTTTCCATAAGATAAGATCCATATCTTTAAATAAAGTATGAAACCCTAAGCTTGTTCCTCAAGTAAAATGGTTGATAAACAATTACACAATATCTCTTACTTCTCGTTGTCTTCTCTCACTAATGATGAAATTAACTTTTATTTATATTCAACTCTAACCCTAAACCCTTAAAAAAATTATGGCTGATAGGGTTGACTCAGTTGACCTAGTATTATTTAACCCATGTTAAAAATGAACTATGTTGGCACTATGGGCTAATGACAAACAATACAAGGTCAACACTATCGACGTAGTTATAAAATTGATGAAAAGGGATTTAGGAAATGAAAAGTTAAATTAAAGTGGTAAATGAATATATTAGGTTAAAATAGATAAAAACAAACTTA
>JARHVA010003385.1:1410000-1507500 GCA_037957365.1 Torreya grandis | reverse complement strand
CTAGGTACTCCTTTGGTTCATGTGACCTAAAAGGTTGAGGTTTAATGGATTAAATGATATGTTTAAAGTTGTTCATGTTGGCTATCCTTTTCTTATTGATGTAGAAAGAAGGATCAATTATGATTTGAACAAAATTAGTAGATGAGGTATAGGTATGAGATAATTATTGTTGTTAATTAGGTAGTTAATGTTGATGTGATTGTGGTTCTTGATATTGAATTTGAGAAGCTTGAATATAGGCTTGATATAGTTATTTTGTGAAAGTATCAAGATTTAAATATGGACCAAGCAAGGAAGAAAGAAGAAATTAGTGAAGATCACAATAAGACACATGAGAATGACCTATAGTAGCATCCTACCAACAAAATTTATTAAGATTTTACCATTTTGGTGGATTTTTAGAAGGATCAAGGCTCATGGGTTTAGAGGGTGTAAATTTATTCTTAAGTTTTCCTAGACTCAAGGGAGGGTGGGTTGGGTTAAAATTTATTGAATTAGATGCTCCATTTTGAGGTTGGGGGGGCTTGGATGAATAAATTTTATGATAAAAATATTGGGAAGGTTCTTTAGTAGTTATTAGAGGTGTTTCAAATTGAGTCATAAGAAAGTCTTACATTTTTTCTTGGTCTAAGGATTTGTCTCAAGTTTTAGGTGAAAATATTCAAACTTTATATTGAAGGGGAGATTTAAGAGTAGTAACAAATAGTTTTAAAAGAGTATCATGATTCATGTTATGGTCCACTTTATGAGTGAGAGACTTTCATTTTTTTATGAAAGTGTGAGCAGATTCATTAGGAAGTTGCTTAGCATTGATGAAATGGCTAAGATAATTTTCAAGAAGTTCATCATGTTTGAATTACTTCACTAGAGGATTGATTAAATCCTCTAGTTATGAGATGGAATGTCTAGGAAGTTGGTTATACCATTCAAGTGCATCACCACCAAAAGTTTTGGATATGAGCTTGGTGGTAGCAAAGGTGTTAGTTTGGACACATTCCTTATAGATATTACCAAAAGACTTAAAAAATATATTAGGGTCTTTAGTCCCATTATATATTATATTTGGATAAATGTTTTCAATATCTATGGATGTAATGAATGGGGATAAAGGTTAATTTTGAAGATGTTGAAGCATTTTGTTATTCATTAGAGGATAAGGGATGATATTCCCATTGGCATCTCTAAGGGAAAGAGGGAAAAAATTATGATTTGGTTGAGACATGATGACTTGAGGTGGTTGACTAGTCATGAGTAATAAATGTCATTGTATTTTCATCATTTGAAAATGATTAGTTGTTTTCATGATGTCCATTTGTTGTATGACTTGTGCAAGAAGTTGAGTTGTATCAATATATGGGTTGGTGTTTGTAGGAGGGGTATTAATGTTTTTAGAAGGAGGATTATTTTTATGTGGAGGATTTCCAATAGTATTTTTAGTTATCTTAAGTGTGGTAAAAGAAGAAGGAAGCTTGGTAAAGCCACCATTTTCGGTAAGCGTGTAAATAGTATAATCATCAAGGTTTTTGAATAATTAGGAATCATTTAGATTATCAATATGAGGTTTTTTAACCATGATACTTTGTGAAGTGATAAGGCTTGGTGATCTTGTTATGGGCGTAACAAGAGGATTGTGAAAAAATTTATAAGATGTGGAACATAGTGTGAGGTTCCAATATTTGATATAGATGGGTTGATGAGTTTACAACTTCTAGGATTATAAGGTGTAAAAGTGGTATAATGTATATGATTTAACGGTTTGGTATTGGTCTAATAAGACTATTTGTATCTACTATACCATATGGGGTAGATCTTGATTGAGAAGATTTAGAACCATGTGATGAAGAGTTTCACCATAAAGAGTTGTCTTCTATGGTGGACAGGCAAGGTAGGAGAGATCAACCCATGTACATTCAAAATGGGTTGAGACTATCAAGAAATAATTTGATATGAGGCTTCATGATGCTGAGTAGAGTAGATATCAGTAATCTAGGAGGAAAATAGGGATAAAATTTTCCAAAAAGAGGTACAAGGTTAGCCTAAAATGAATAGGGTCAATTGGGTTGACTCTGTTCTGAACAAGGTTGGCCCAGAAGGTACTAAGTTGACTAGGTCAACTTAGTTTGATAATGAGGAAATTCATATAGATACTAAGTTGACCTAGTCAATGTAGTTGCTAAGGAAGAAGTTTTGAAAGATAATAAGTTGACCTAGTTGACTTAGTATGCCAAGGGGTAAGTTTTAAAAGATACTAAGTCAACCCATTTAACTTAGTATGATAAGGGGAAAGTTCTAAAAGATACTAAGTCAACCCATTCAACTTAGTATGCTAAGGGGAAAGTTATGAAAGATATTAAGTCAAACTAGTCAACTTAGTATTCTAAGGAGGAGAGGTAAATCAATCTATAAGTGATTATGTTGATAGAGATGACAATGTTCTTAAATAAGTGAAAAAATTTGCAATGTACATTGAAATAAATAAATATAAGTAAAAACATAATTAATTGGGTTAATGAGATTGATCCAATTGAGGCACATAACATAAAACCTTACACCAATGCTGGCTAATACAATTTTTTGCAATACAACATATAATTGATCAAAGAACAAGTAATCAACTTGGAAATTAAAATATAACTAAGTGGTCATCCATAATGTTGTTATATTATTGGATTATGATTTTAGATGTGATAAGAAGTTATTTTTAAGTAAGGAACTAACAATCAATCTAAGGATGGTTTCAAGACATTTAGGCTAAAATATATCTATGTTGGTAATGGTACTGGCTTGGTATTGGGGCCTACCCCTCACTTCACACACCATAGCAATAAGGGTGGCAGGTGCTTAGCTAATATGTATTATTAACCATGTGTTTATATTTGGCAAGAAAACCAAGTTGACTTATCCCTTAGTGATGAAATCCAAGTAGGCAAGCCTTGGGTACACAATTGTTAAAATGCATTTTAAGATTTTTTAATTTGGTAGTGTGTGCATAAAAGATAAAATAATGCAACTAAATGGTATATTGAAAACAACCTAATTAAACTATGTGATATATTCTAAGTATGCAAGCAACTAAAAGTGAAAGTGTGAGCTAATTACTAGTATATAAGTGTTAATTCCAACTTTAAAACATAGTAAAGTGTTGATTTTGATGATAGTGTATGAAAAGATTATAGAACAAATTTGACAGTGTTAGTTTTTTACTATGGAAGTAAGGGTCTAAAAAAGAACTATGTCAATAGTGTCGACCTAGTTTTCCAGATAGAATATAAAATAGATAACTACATCAATAGGGTTAACCTAGTTGACTATATAGGGTCTATTTTAAAGACTAAAAATTATGAAAAATAAAACTATAATAAATGATAGAAATTATAGAGAAGGATAGAAAGGAACTTTGGTGTGTTGGAGGATACAAAGGAAAATAAGATTGTTATTTAAGTACCATAATTTGTAATTGCCAATTATATAAATTATGTCAATTGGGTTGACCTAGCTTTGCAGATCCTATTTTATAAAAACTTGAAAAATGTAATACATCAATAGGGTCAACCTATTATGTTTTTAGAATTTTATAAATGTATAGGGTCAATAGCATTGACCTAGTAGGCTAAATTGGATGTCTAAAAGTGTATAGGGTTAATTGGGTTGACCTAGTAGACTGATCTGGATGTCTAAAAATGTACAAGGTTGGTAAAGTTGACCTAGTAGCCTGTACCTAATGAAAAATATGTACAGATAGAATATATTCATATTGATCTAACTATGTGTTAAACATGCACATAGAAGTTAGAATTGTGTCGACAGTGTCAATCCAATATCACAAATATATAAAAATAAAATGATAAAATAATGAAAAATATAAAATAAAACTTGTAAGGGTTAGATTCACATCTAGTTCACTAGAATGTATGTAATCATAAATGCATCATGTTTATAAATCAATCCTAACTCAAATAAGATAGATCATACCATACATTTCCAATTGGGGACACATTAGATAATCAGTAACATGACCAATATAGGGATATGATAAACCCAATTAGCAGATCTCTTACCATAATACACCATTCTAGGGAGGGTTTCAAAGCCTCCAATCAATCATAATCATGTAATAACCCTAAGGGAGTCCTATGTTTTGATATTTCACTAAACTAACAACAATTAAATCAAATCTAATCTATTGCTCACCAAAGCTTGTGGCACAAAGTGGGGGTTAGAAATCATAAAATTAAACATGCATAAGAGACATATACTCACATCAATGTATATGGAATACTAATGCATGGAAGATAAGTAAAAATGCATATATATCTACTCTTACAAAGGAGGAATAAAGTTAGGAATACTTACCTTTAAAAATGAACCCATTGAGCCTCAATCTCTCCTTTGACCAAGGTGCTTTGCAAGAGGTTATTGTTTTATGTAAGGATTACAAGGATAACTAATTTCTAGGATACACAACCTATCAATACATCTAAAATACTTCTCCACAATACAAGATCCATATCTTCAAAGAAAGTATGAAACTCTAAGCTTTCTCTTCAAGTAGAATGGTGGATAAACAAATGTGTAATAGATATTACTTCTTCTTATCTTCTCTTAATAATAGTGAAATGAAATTTTATATATAATAAACTCTAACCCTAAACCCTTACAAAAATTATGGCCAACAAGGTTGACTTGGTCAACCTATTATTGTTTAACCCATGCTGAAAATGAACTATGTCGGCACTATGGGTTGATGACAAACAATACAAGTTAGACACTATTGATGTAGTTATAAAATAACTAAAAATGATTTAGGAAAGTAAAAGGTGAATGAAAGTGTAAAATTACTAGAGGAGGTTACAATAGAGAAGAACAAACTTAGGGATAATCTTTTTATGAGACAAGTGTGTAGATAACGAGTGGCAAAAGGGACAACAATCATTTGAAGTACCAATGGTCTACCCACCCCTTTCTTAGTGTATCCCTTAAGGCATGTACTTAGAGAGATTAAGACTCGATGGGTTCTTACAAAATATAAAGTGTTAGTAATCAATAAAAAATTTAAAATATTGTGTGTAAACACAACCCACCCAACTAGGTTCCACCACCATAGAATCAAAACTTTTATATGAGTAATACATATCCTTATAATCAAACTCAAACTATCATGGATTCATCGATCTATTCAAGATGATTCTCAAGCATAAAGGTACACTATAATCTTTTTAGCAATGGGGAAAATTTGAATCACAATCCTCTTAAGGTCATTATCAACCAAGTCACCATTAAACCACTATTAAATTAACATAAGAGTGTTCTCTTAGCATATACTCCAAGGAATGAGTTCATAACCTTAAAGGGGATTTGACCACAATATATTGATATCAACATCCAATTATATCCATAAACCTTAGATATTGATTAAACTTACACAAGAGATATTAATACTACTCCAACATAATCATCACTTTAACTAATTTGATAATCACACCTACTTGATGCTAAGATTCCTCAAAGTCCTATATGCTCCTCTCTAAATAACATCTATGTCCAACTCTAATGGATAGTCTTCTCAATGTGTGGATAAAAAAGGCATAACTCACTACCAAAAGGAAATAAAGACCAATCACCACAAGGATGAGTGAAAATAAGTGGCTCATAAGAGGCTTCATATCAAGGCCATCCATGTGGTATCACCAATCATCACATAAGATGAGGACCAAAACTCACAACACTCCCATGTATGCATATAGTTTTTTACGTGAAAACCCATGTGCAACACCATGAGGCTCTTCATCCCTCATGTAGACCAATTATGTCCCTAAGTATATGTAACCCTCTCAACTCCACATAGATAAGGTTTTCATCCTAAGGAGGGACTGTGCCCAAACTATTCCTAGAACTAATTTCAAGACAAGAGTCACCAACTAATGAAAAATGCAATGGCTTCACTAATACATCTTAATCTATTATATTCTCATCACTCAAGGTGAGAGAGATATCAATAAACCCTATGACACACTCAAATTGAATGTCAATCCAATGTTTTTTTTAAGGGGATCATTCAACCTAGAAACTCCCATCTAGACCTTAGGTGTACAAGATACTTTACCATGTAGTTGAGATCAATCTCTGTGTTTTTAATAACCAAGATCATTATATTAATAAAATCATCTAAGTCATCTAAGAAAAGATGTGAATGATAACGGCCATGGAAAAGTCTCATCAACCTATCATATAAAATTTCACTCATGAGCCAATAGTCACTTTTCCCTTACATCCATCTAACTTCCTAACACTTGGTTGAAACCTTGTTCCAACCCTTCATCAAACCTCATCTATACAAATAGATGGGTGGATGCCTAACTCACATATATGTAGATAGGTTTTAAGTGGAAAACCATATGTAACACCATGAGGCTATTTTTCCCTTGTGTTGACCAAGTGCACCCCTAATTCTATGTAGCCCTCTGAACTCCACATAGATAAGGATTTCAACCTAGGGAGGGACTATGCCCAAACTATTCCTAAAAGGACCAAAATTCACAAGACTCACATGTATGCAAAAAGGCTTTGAGTGGATACCCATGTGTAACATGTTGATAACTATTGTCATTGATGTAAATGTTGATGTCATTTGATGTAAAGGGTGATGTCATTGATGTCAAGGAGTAACTAGTGAAGATGCATAGTGAGTAGTCTTTGATGTATGAGCTTGTGATCCTGATGTGACAAGGTTCTTGTGAAGGCATGATGAGTTATTATGCCAACATAATAAGTGTGATTTCCATGAGAGATAAATTTACAAGTCCAAGTGTCTTATATCTACTTGGTTTATGTTATGTTAAGGTCATAACATGGAAAGGAATAGGTCAAGGCATCAAGGTGTCTTGTAAAGCCTTGTCTAGACCTTGTGAGAAGGTATGTGCATGTAACATGGTGAAGTGAGTGAACTTAGGCATGTGATAATTCATTTCTAATTGTATGGTATTGAGATTTAGGAGTAAAAACCTTCATAATTATTTTAAGGTAGGTCATTAAGATCAAGTGCTTAAGTAGCCTAAGCCTAACCATATCATGAAGAGGCATGTGCATGATGAGAATGAAAATGTATGTACAGAGGTGTGATTTATTTTAGTATCATGAAATTAATGTGAGAAATTTGTAGAATCATCAAGGAGTGGTTCAAGTTCAATTTTCAAGTTTCAAGTACTTGAGAAACCTAGTCATAACACTATTCATGGTCTGTAAAGTCATAGTGAGAAGGTTTGAGCATGGTGGCTTGGTGAGATGGATGCCTAATGAGGGATCATGATCAGATTTTAGAGTTTTTGAGATCATACTATTATTTATAGAGGTATGATATGATGTTTCAATCATTTTCACAAAGTTTTAGGTCATGGTTTAAAGATAAGGCATGAATAGTGTTTTTGAGGTCTCTCATGTGCATAAAATGAAGGGTTCTCAACCCAAGGACTTTTAGGTGTTCATTGGCATGTGTAACTTCTGCATGGGAACCTAAGATATTTTATTACATGTTTAAGGTTCCTATCTCAAATTTTCAATCATTATTTTTTGGAATGAGGGGCTAAGCTTTATGAATGATTACTAATAGTGGAAGATGGTTAAAACCATCAAAGAACCCTAATAGTGACCTGATATGAAAGAAGTTATTATAAATTTATTAAAATGGATTTTTATGGCTATTTTAGTGATTTAAGGTTGTATTAAATTCTCCCAATCATCTCCAATATTTATTGAGTCTTCAGGTGAGTGAGTGGACCCTTTATAAAAGTGTTAGTTTCTCAAATATTTACTATAGTAATCAAAGTTGACCATGTCAAAGTTAATAAATGGATGGAGGAAAAAGCTTGTGGATTTTATTTTTTGTCCATGGTGGTTTATGGATATTTTATATCCCTCAAGGATTTTAAATCGGTCATCCAATTTGACCAGTCGTTAATAGACCTAATGGTGATAATAGTGAGAAACCTAGGCAACAATGAGAAGTTGTTTAGGGATGGGTTATCATGAAATAGGGATGAATCCAAGTGCATGTATACATTTCTAAATAAATTTAAGACATTTTTACGTTAGATATAAGTTTTTTATTTTAGTGGATATGATGAATATGTTACTCATAAGATGACCTATTTGGTTCAGATGAGACAATGAGGTACAAGATTATGAGATTGGTCTATGAGACCAATATTGCCATTTGACCATAATATCTATCCATATAATAATGTTTTAATGATCTCATAGGATAATCCACATGCATCAGGAGTCTTTTAAAATTGTCATATAGGTATTGAAGGTCATTATCACTATGATTGTGCTTCAAGGTAAACTGATAGTTTAGGCTAAGCAAGTTACAATGACGAGTTTGAGGTTATATTCCTTGAGTTGAAGTTTCTAATGCATATGGTTTTGTTTTTTAGACATATATTTCATTTCAATTCTTTTTATAATGTTTTATAGTCAATGAAACTTATCGAAATGTTGAATCTAAAAGGGGTTGACTTGTTCAAATTTGACTGTGTATTGAAGACAATGAATTGGGCTACAAGACCAATAATTTCCAATAGATATTATGATATTTTTTTGTAGTTTTTTATTATAATTTTTTATAATAATTTCCATTCATTATAAATCATTGAGTGTGTTCTTTTAGGTGTCATAATTTAAATTTTCCATGACTATGTTTTGAGGCTAGTTGGCAGTTCAGAGTGAGCAATTTATAGAGAAGAGTTTGAACCTGTATGCCTTGAGTTTAAGTATCTAATTAATTTTGTGATGACCCTAAGGTTATTATTTTTATTAATATGTGATTTATTTGCATGTTTTTTATTCAATTGGTCTTTTATCTTTAGTAGTTCAAGATAGACTTTATGAGTATGCATAGGACTGATTGTGAACAGTACTAGTGGCATGCTTCAAGTGGTGGTTGGAGATAAAAAATCTCATGGACCTAATCTGAGATTATTATAGGTATAATTGAGTTTAATATGAATTTTTCCTTCTATGTGTGTAGTTTTAAAGTGTTCCAATGAGATCAAAGGGTAACATGTGTTAAAGAAGGCCTAATTGAATTAGGTCTCCTTAAGGCCTAAAAGAGGTTTTGGTCCTATATGTTGTGATTGATATATTTCAATGTTTTATTCATGTATTAAACGTGTTATATGACCTATTTAAAGGTTAATCCAAGTGTGAAAGTTTATATGGCTGACTAGGGTGTTTTAGATCAAGTGACTTGTAAAATAAAAAGGCCTAATAGGCCTAATTATTATGTGAGAATATAAATGAGAGATAGAGAAGTTGAATATCAAGATAGAAGAGTAGATAAGAAGATGTTATGATGGATATAAATCCATACCATGGAATCATGTGATTTATTCCTATGATATGAAAATCAAAATAAGGGTAGAGGTCTATAAATAAAAGATAATAAGAAGAGAAGTAGAGCAGAATCTATGAGGCTATCATAAAAGAGTAGAGATGTGTTAGAAATATGAGTATATTAATGAGACTTGTGATCATAAGAGAAGGTGACTAATATGCATATATGAAATAAAGAAATGTGTATGAAGATTATAATACAAGGAGAGATCAAAAAGAGAACCATCATATATTAAAGATTACAACAAGGAAAAATATGGAAGGTAGAAGTCTACTTGGTTGATTGGGTGCTTGGTCAAGAGGTGGTTGAGTGGTGATGAATCACTAAGGGATTTGGTGCTTCCTTGCAAGTGGGTGCTTGCTAAAGACTCTATCAAGTTGGTTCTTGATAGACTAGGATTGGTGTTCCAAGTTGAGTGGGTATTTAACTAAATTTGGTTCATTACTTTATAAGATTGTTTATCCAAACTATGGTCAGTGGGTCTTATTCCCCATGAGAGTTTCCCACATATATGATGGGTTCATACTTTATATGGGTATATTTTCATTACTATATTTATATACTAGTTGATATTACTCATATGATGATGTTGCTTGATGAATGATTATAAGATCTATTAAAGTGAAAGTAAAAGTTTATAGGGACATTGATTCACCCCCCTCAATGATTTATCTCCAATATTTGGTATTAGAGCAAGTCCTTTAAGATAGGCCTATTATCCTAAAGGAGATCCTAAGAAGCACAATCATGGATTTTAATGATGATAGTGTTTATCATGATAGCAATGAAGGTCTATTCATAGAAATAGATAATAGATGTTGTTTAAAGGGGAAGAGTCTTATTAAATAATAATTAAAGCATAAAAGATAAGTGTCATCCTTGAAGGTAGAGTTATATCATAAGTTAGATTTGAAAGAATATCAAGATTATTCTTTGTCAACTCAAAAGGACTATGAATAGGCCAAGTCAAAATCAATTCTAAGTTAAAATTCAAGCCTAGAAGGACATTAAATAATAATTAGTATTGTGAGATTATGGAGATCTATGAATCTCCTAAATTTATGTTATTCTAGTGTCCTATGAAATGGGTGACTCCATTAGGATTCATGGAGACACTCATCAGTAAGTGAAAGCATGGTGGATGCTTGTTGAGCTTTGACAGGTGTTTTATGTCAAGAAGGTATGAATGCAAGTTAAATATTATTGATTCTAAACTAGAAGTGTGGTATTTTGGCATGTTGAGAGGTAATGTTTTGGTATTTGGTTGTATTTGAGCTCGATCTATGTTTATATTTGGTATTGGTACCAAGGCGCTTGATTTGTGTTGGAGATGGTTTGTTGATTCATATGGTGAGCATGGTTGTATAGTTTTATATAATATTTCTTTGTTCATTTTTTTAATTGATTGATATATGTTTGGTCTAAGGGAGAGCTTGGTATCACTAAGTTATTTATCAAGAGAGTGGTTTCCTTTTTTATCTAAATGGAGGTAAGCATGAAGTTAGGAGGAGCATGATTTCTGATATGTTTCATGATTCTATTTGTTGAGCTAGTTGTGAGAAATATTTGAGTGTTATATATGCATCAAGATGACCTTAAGGTCATAGAGTACCAAGGCACACGTTTTATATTCTTAGTTTTCATATTATGAAGAAGACAAGTTATGACAAAGATCTATCATAATGAAGCATGTAAGCATAGATCTAGTTGATAGAATGATGCAAGGAAGATGTCATGATGAGGTCTATGCCATGGGGGTTTGAGAAACATGAATATGATAGATTAATGTATTAATAACATTTGAGATACCATATGTACATGACATAAGTGATCTCTACTCTAGTATAGAGGACTAGATTATTCCCTTGGAATAATATCTTTGATTATAAACAAACCTAATAGACATGGTGGACAAGCATTGATTATAGATGTGTTTTATGCTCATAGGAATTGAGTGTGATTGCTCTAGGAATTTGAAGATTAAATTTGGGTCATGTATCACATGTCTATATTCTTTATATGCCTTCATTGTGTGAGGTGAAGGTGATCAAGTAGAATATAAGTCTAGTAGATAGTAAACTAGGATTTTACCAACTTAATGAGCAATGAACTAATAAAAGAAGGGTTTTTATGGTGTATATGGATTAAAATTTTCTTATAGAGCTAATAATATGATAATAGGAGTCTGTATCATGTGAACAAAGGTTGAATATCTAATCAATCATGAAGGAGGTCAGAAAAAGATTATTATTCATTGTGACTCAAAAGGAAAGTATAGACATGGGGGGATCTTGCTAGCTCTATGATTTAAAGGATCAAGGAAAATATTTGAAAGTTCAACTAAGTATGTAGGCATATTTGAGGTTGATGTTAGATATCTAAGGATATTAATAATAATCAAAAGTTGAGATGGAGCTCTATATACAGTTTAGATGTAGATGACATAAGAGGCATGATTTCTTAAGGATTAACTCAAGCATTTCAGAAGTTGTCTAGAATAACTAGTATGAGATTAAGGTGATTATTTGGTCAACATTTCATTATGCATTTTCTTGAAGTTTAGGTCTAAAGATCAAATATCTATTTGTGGAAGACCCTTTGTCATTAATGTCAAAGGGGGAGAAAGACCAGTATGGGGGAGATGAGAGTGATCAAATTGAAGAATGTTTTGCCATCAATGACAAAGGGGTGGGGGAGGGAAGGTTAGAAGTGTTTTCATTTATGTCAAGTTTGATTTCATTGATGTCAAGGTGAAACTATTGAAGATGCATGGTGAGTGGTCTTTTATGTATGAGCTTGTGATCCTGATGTGACAATATTTTTGTGAAGGCATGATGAGTTCTTATGCCAACATAGTAAGTGTGATTTCCATGAGAGATAAAGGTATAGGTTAAAGTGTCTTATACCTTCTTATTTTATGTTGTATTAAGTTCATGATTTGTAAAATAATAGGTCAATCGATCAAGGTGTCTTTTAAATCTGTATCTAGACCTTGTGATAAGGTATGTGCATATAACATGGTGAAGTGAGTGAACCTAGACATGTGAGAAGTTGTTTTTAATTGTATTATATTTATATTTAGGTGTATAAAGCTTCATAAGTGTTTTAATTCAGGTAGTTAAGGTTAAGTGCTTAAGTAGCCTAAGCCTAACCATATCATGAAGAGGCATGTGCATAATGAGCATGAATATGTATGTGTATAGGTATGTGTAGAGGTATGATATTATTATATGAGAATTAAATTCATGTAATCAAGGTGTATAAGCATAAAGGATTGGTTCAAGTTTAGTTGTCAAGTTTCAAGTGCTTGAAAATCCTACTCATGACACTAGTCATGGCCTACAAAGTCCTAGTGAGAAATTTTGAGCATGGCATCTTGGTGAGATGGATGCACATATGCATAAAGAGGATTTATAAAGTTTATTGATCATAAATATGAGTCATTTAGGATCACTCAAGATATTTTTAAGGTGAGCCTAAAAGATTAAGACCTTAAGTCCAAGTCTATAACTAGACTAGTTTTAGACCCTACCCCTAACCTAATGAGGTGTTATCAAGGCATATGAAGTATGTATGATATTGGTTGGTCATGGTAAGAGGTTTTTTATATGTATATGATGTGTTGAGATCTTTTAAATTGGTTAGAAGGTCAATTTCAAGGACTAATGTGGTTTAGAGGTCATGGTTTAGAGAGTAAAAAGAGAGAGTGTGGCCTAATGAGGGGTTATGATAGTATTTAAAAGTGTTTGAGAAAATATGGGCATGGATAGAGTTATTATATTATGTTTCAATCATGTTCACAAATTTTTAGGTCATGGTTTGCAAGATAAGGTATGAAAATTAGTTTTGAGGTCTCTCATGTGCATAGAATGAAAGGTTTTCAACCTGAGAAGGACTTTCAGGTGTTTAATTGTATGTATAACCATTGCATGGTAATATGTTCTATTCATGTTAAATTTTTAAGGGTATTATATCAAATTTCTTGGCATTATTTTATATAATGAGGGGCTAAGCTTTATGAATGATTACTAATAGTAGAAGATGGTTTAAACCCTCAAAGAACCCTATTAATGACTTGTTATAAATTAAGTTGTTATAAAGTGATTAAAATGTATTTTTATGGATATTTAAATGATTTTAAATTGTATTAAACTCTCCCAAGCATCTCCAGGTGTGATTGAGTCCTCAAGTGAGTGACTAGACCCTACATAAAAATGATAGTTTCTCAAAGATTTACTATAAAATTCAAAGTTAACCAAGTCAAAGTTGCTAAATGGATGGAGGAAAAAGTTTTGGAATTTTATTTTGTATAAATTGTGGTTTTTTGATAGGTTATATCCTTCATGGGTGATAAACTAGTCATCCAAGTTGACCAATTGCTAATAAACCTAATGCTAAAAATAGTGAGAAACCCAAGCAGCTGTGAGAATTTGTTTAGGGCTGAATCCAAGTGCATGGATACATTTTTCAAGAATATTAATACATTTTAATTTTGGATATATTTTTTTGAGGTTATTTTATATAATAAATATGTTTTTCATAAGTTAACATGTCTAGTTCAGATGAGACAGTAAGGTACAAGATTATGAGATTGGTATGCAGGACCAATATTGTCATTTAACCACATTATATATCTATCTAATAATGTTATAATAATACCATATGATAATCAAATTTAATTATTATTCTATATAAATGGTCATACATGTGTTGAAGGTCATTATCACCATGATTGTGCTTCAAGTTAAACTGATAGTTTTGGGTAAGCAAGTTACAATGATGAGTTTGAGTCTTTATGCCCTGAGTTAAAGTTTATAATTCATATAATGTTGTTTTTTTGTAAATTTATGTCATATCCATGCTTTTTATAAGGTTTGATAGTCAGTAAAAGTGATTAAAATGTTGAAGCCAAAAGGGGTTGACTAGTTCAGATTTAACTATGTGTACTGAAGACAACAAATTGGTTTGTAAGACCTATAATTTCCAATAAATATTATGATATTTTTATTTGAGGTATTTTTAAAAATGTTTGAGAATAATTTTCATAAATTATAAGTCCTTTATTGTGTTCTTTTAGGTTTCATAAGTTAAATTTTCCATGATTGTGTTTTGAGGTTAGTTGGCAGTTCAAAGTGAGCATTTTATAGAGAAGAGTTCGAACATGTATGCCTTGAGTTGAAGTATATAATGGAGTTTATTATGAACCTAAGGTCATGATTTTTTTGAATATGTGAGTTATTTCTATGGTTTTTTATCCAATTTTATTTTATCTTTAGTAGTTCAAGATAAACTTTTTGAGTATGCATAGTACTAATTGAGAACAGTACTAGTAGCATGCTTCAAGTGGTGGTTGGAGATAAAAAGTGTCATGGACCTGAGATGAGATTATTAGAGGTATAATTGATTGTAATATGAAGTTTTCCTTCTATTTTTGGAGTTTTAAAGTGTTTCAAGGATATCAAATGGTAACATGTGTTAATGAAGGCTTAATTGAATTAGTCTCCTTAAGGCCTAAAAGAGGTTTTGATCCTATATGTTGTGACTAATATATTGAAATGTTTGGTTCATGTATGAAATGTGTTATATGAGATATTTAAATGTTAATCCAAATTTTCAAGTGTATATGTCCAATTAAGGTGTGTAAGAGTAAGTGACTTATATAAGAACAAGGCCTAATATGCCTAATTATTATGTCAGAATATAAGTGAGAGATAAAGAAGTTGAATATCAAGCTAGAAGAGTAGAGTAGAAGATGTTAGGATGGCTATAAATCCATACCATGGAATCATGTGATTTATTCCTATGATCTAAAAATAAAAATAAGGGTATAGGTTTTGTAAATGAAAGATAGTAAGAAGAAAAGTAAAGTAGAATCTATGATGCGATCATAGAAGAGTATAGATGTGTTATAAATTTGAGTATATTGATGAGATTTGTGATCATAAGATAAGGTGAATAATATACATATATAAAATATAGATATGTGTATGAATATCAAATCACAAGGAGAGATCATAAAGAGAACCATCATCTATTGAAGATTGTAATAAGGACAAAGATGGAAGGTAGAAGTCTACTTGGAAGAGTGGGTACTTGGTCAAGAGGTGGCTAAGTTGGTGTTGAGTCACTAAGGGATTTGGTTCTTCCTTTAAAGTGGGTGTGTTTTAAATACTTTATCAAGTTGGCTCTTGATATAATAGGGTTGGTGTTCCAAGTTGAGTGGGTTCTCAACTAAAGTTTATTCATTACTCTGTAGGATTATTTATCCAAGCTATGGTCAATGTTTTTAATTCCCCATGAGGGTTTCCCATATATATGATGTGTTCATACTTTATATTTGTATCTTATCATTAATATGTTACTAGACTAGTTGATATTTCTCATATGATGATGATGCTTAATGAATGATTATAAGATATATTGAAGTGAAAGTAAAAGTTTATAAGGATACTGATTTACCCCCCTCTCAGTAATTATATCTCCAACACAACACCATGAGGATATTCATCTTTTTTTTGGATAAAATATTTCCCTAAGTATATTTAACCCTCTAAACTCCACATAGATAATTATTTCAGCCTAAGGAGGTATTGTGCCCGAACAATTCCTAAAACTACTTTCAAGACAAGAGTCAGTAACAAAGGAAAAATGGAATGGTTTTTCTAATGCACCTTGATCCATTATATTATCATCACTCAAGGTGAGAGAGATATAAATAAACCCTCTATCACACTCCACCTTAGTGGCAAGGAAATGGTTGCTTTAAAGGGGGTCATTGAACCTATAAATTCCCATCTAGACCTTAAGTATACAAGACACTTTACCATCTAGTAGAGATAAATCTACATGTTTTTAAGAACCAAGATCAATATATTAATAAAATAATCTAAGCCCTCCAAGGAAATATGTGAATGACAATAGACATGGGAAAGTCTCATAAACCTAGCATACAAAAGTTCACTCATGAGCCAACAGTCACTTGGCCCTTGTAGCCATCTAACTTCCTAACAACTAGTTGGAACCTCATTCCAACCCTTTGTTAGGGTATATGTACTTCTCATGTTTTCTAGGCTATAACTAATTACTTAGTATTTTTTCCTAGTTTGTCTTATATGAGGATTTGTCCCACATTACTTATTTAGTCTAGTTTATATTTTTTCCTTGTCTAGTTATGCAAGGGCTTCCTATTATACCATAATGTCTTATTCTAAATAATATATGATCCACCTTGTTTTTTCATATCATATCTACAAATTATTTTTGTGATTTTTTTGTCTAACTCTTCAAATCATGGATTCTTGGAATTTTTTTACCATTCCTAAAATGGTACTAGATATTTGAGAGTTGTAACCATCCATTAGCTTGCAATTTTTTAGATAATTTTACTCTACTTCCATTTTTGATGTTACTACTTCCTCTTCCAAATCTATAATAGCATTTGATAGAAGAAATTTCATTGGTATTTTAAATAAAATGAGTTTAGAAGAGGCATTGGAAGTTTCTTTTTCTCTCTAAGATAGTGTCCCTTCTTCCTTAGACTAGTGTTGGATCTTCTAAGGAGAGGCATTGGAATTTATTCCCTTAAAATTATTCCTTTGCCTTTTCTTTAGAGTGTGGTTTTTTGGGAAGATTTTGGGATATTGGTGTTTTGAATTTGAAGAGGATCTATTACATGGATATGATAATAAATATCATCAAGACCTATATTGGAATTTTTGGATTGCGCTTGGAAAGAGCGATGGCATTAGAAGGAAGCACTAATTTTTTATCCTTTTTTTGAAAATTCCAAGTGCTGCATTGAAATCACTTAGATTATAGATCTACAAGACTAAATTATTTACCTTACTAGTTGGGCACTTTTCTTCCTATGTGGAAATCAGAGGTGCTTTAGAAGGTGTTGCAGTGTGGAGGTAAAGAGGAAGAGATCTAAAAGCATTGGAAGAAGTTGACTTTTTTGGGTTTGTGCTTCACTGACTATGTTAAAGGAGAAAAGATATTACATTTATTTTTTTAGACAACATAATCACCCCTTTTAGTCAAAAACAATAGTAATCCACCATTTTTCCTTTCAAAAATAGCCTGTTAATTCATTTTTTGCTTTTACAAGTTATATTTTTTTTCCTTAAAATAAAGTCAGTTTTGGTTGCATGAGTATAAGGGTCACTTGGCTGATATTTTTTCACTTTATATTGCTTGATAAATTTTTTGGTTCGATTATAGTTCCAATGACTTCTTGGAATCCTACCTTAATTTCCATTTTGGTAACTAAAATCAATTTGTAGTGTCATTTTTAATGTTTTTGACCTAATTACAGGAATTCATAAAGTCTATATCTTTTGAACTGTAACTCGAATTTGATTTCTATTTTTTTTCAAAAGTGTATAGTTTTCAATTATCTATCTATTAGTGTCATCAATTTTTAAAAATTCACTAATTTTATAAAGTGCCAAAATTGGGGGGTCCTTAATACAATATTTTGGGGGGTTGTCTCAATGCTGATTTTTGCACCCTTTTGCATTTTTTTTCATCTTTATTAATTCACTATCATGGATTCTATTTCTAGCATTAATCATTATGAGCCTTTGACTACACATAATTACCATACATGGAGACCTATATTGGAAACAATTTTCAAATATAAATGATTATGATTATTAATGAATAAAACTCAACCATAGTTCATAAGAGAATTTGAGAAATTTCAACACCAATATAAGTTTGAAGAGTGTATGGGTTTAATAGGGACCTATGTGAGTGATATTTTTTTATTTTATTTTTATGAGTGTGATACTCCATTCCAAATGTGGGCTAAGCTAAATGGTTTATTTGGGAAAGTAGATCACATGATAGCCATGCATCTTGAAGTGGAGATTACTTCACTCAATCCTGATGACTTTACTTCTATTGTAGACTACCTTAATAAGTTTAAGCATATGTTGACATATTTTAATGGGAGTGGACAAGATAATAAATATGAAGAGTGTGTGTACTTAATTTTTTCCAAGTTGAGTGATCCATTCCAAATATTTGCTTCTACCTTTTTATCTAACATGGATGCCTTAGGTGTTGCATTCAAAATGCTTGATTTAGAGTTGTTTTATGAGAGACTTACCAAATAAAAATCTAAATAATCTCACCTTGATTCTTCCACCTCTCAAAAATCATTAGTATCACCACATCCTAAGATTAAGTGAAAAACATATAGTCAGAAGAAGAACACTCCTCCTACATATAAAAATGCACCTAATCCCAACACCAACACATCTAAACCCAAATCATGTTCTAAATCCAAGAATAATTCTAAATTATCTTACTCCTATTGTGGGGGATTGGTCATGAAGAGTCTTTGTTTTTTTAGAGAATGAAGTCCATAAAGGATGTCATTAGGAAACACAATATTTCTATCTCCACTCTTTTTCCATATCATGAGCATAAGAAAGCACTTAATGTTGTCAGGAGAACATAGTCACTTATTTCAGATAATTGGGTTCTAGATTTTGGTGCTTCACACCACATGACTTCTTCTAAGAATTCATTTATATCTCTTGGTTTGATTTCTACTTCCAACATTGAGGTAATAGATTCTTCCTTTATTTATGTTAAATAAAAGGGTAACATATAGCTAGATGGTGGATGCATCAATGATGCATTATATGTTCCATACATCAACACTAATTTGCTTTCAATTTATCATATTTTCTATTTTGTTCAAGCTAATATAGTGACTTTCCCACTATAGGGTGCTAAAGTTCAAGCTTTGTTAGACCCAGACACACTTATTACATAGGGTTTTGTTGATCATAGTTCTTGACTCTATTATTTTGAGGGTTTTGATGATACTCCTCATTTATGGATGTGTTTGGTTTCTCATGTAGAATATGAGAGTAATCTTTGGCATGAGAGATTTGGACATGTTAATTATAGATATTTAAATGAGTTGAGCACTCATATTATGGTAGAAGGTCTTCCTATAGTTTCATGTCTTAATGGAATTTGCCCTAGTTGTGCGTTAGGGAAACAACACCAAGATCTATTTCCTAAGGGTATGTCTATGAGAGCTTCTTCACCACTTGAGCTTATGCATAGTAATTTGATGGTATTTCCTACTCCTTTCAACATAGTTAAGTATGCACTTACTTTCATTGATAATTTATTGATGTGTACTTGAATTTATTTTCTCAAGTACAAGAGTGATGTCTTTTCTCACTTCAAATTCTTTAATGATTTGGTCGATAAATAGTTTTCTAATTACATCAAGAATATTTGAATAGATAATGGGGGGAGTACTTCAATTTAGAGTTCTATAATTTTTTGGTAGCAAATAGTATTGTTCACTAGCATTTCATTCCACATATTCCATAGTAGAATGGCTTAGCATAACATAAGAACTAAATTTTGAAGGAGATGGCTAATTGCATGATGCATTCACATTATTTACCTCCTATCTATTATTAAAACATATTTAATTGTGTGAATTACATTTATAATCACACACCACATAGAACACTTAAGCATTTGACTCTTGAGGAGGCTTGGTCTGGAACTAATCCTGATGTCTAATTTTTTCAAGTCTTTGAGAGCCATTCTTGGGAATTTATACCAAAAAATAAAAATAATGCATTGGATAAGAAGATAAAACCTTTAATTTTTTTAGGTTATTACAAGGACATGATAGCTTATCATCTTTTATATCCTGATACTCATGATTTTTATTTTTGAACGCATGTATAGTTTTATGAACACTTCACATCTCATGACTCTTGATCTTCTTCAATACCTTCTTATTTTTCTTTTGATGAGTCATCACCTCCTATTGAGGATTAATTATTTGAGGAGATAGTTTAGGAGATTATTAAGGAGTTTATAGAAGTTGAGGATCCTACTCACACTAATGTTTCCACTATGCCTACGTGGGAATGCACTATAATTTCTAAGGCAACACCTTTCATATAGGATTTTTCACCCATTCAACATTATCATGTACATTCTACAAGTACTATAATTTTGTATCAAGCATTCTATATGGATCCACATTATTTTTCATAGGCTTATGGGATAATATGATGATAGATGAGTATTATTCTTTGATCAATAATCATACTTGGGATTTGATATATCTTCTGAAAGGAATAAATTTAGTCAGGTGCAAGTAGATTTACCACACCAAGTATGAAAATAATGGGTCCATTGATAATTATAAAGCATGTCTTGTTGTAAAGGGGTTCTCATAAGTAAAAGGTATTAACTACTCTAAGACTTTTCCACCTGTTGCCAAGATAGATTTTATTTGCATTGTACTTTTTCTTACTGCATCATAGGGTTGTCTAATATATCAAATAGATGTTAAGAGTATCTTATTACATGGATATTTGTAGGTATAAATATATATGGATTAGCCTACTAGTTTTTTTCATGATTCTTCTCTTATTTTTCACCTTAAGAGGTCTCTTTACGATCTTAAACACACCCCTTGGGCTTAGTATGAGAAGATGGATTCTTTTCTTCTCTCCACTAGATTTATTCACTGTTAATCCAATCTCATAGTGTATATCTATCATATTTGGGAGGACATTCTTATATTGATCTTGTATGTTGATGATTTTTGTCTCATAGGTAGCTCCTCTTCTCAGATTTAGGTAATTCATTAGTCACTTTTAGCATAGTTCAATATGATAGATATTGGTCTTTTACACTTCTTCCTTGGTTTACAGATTTCACAGTCAGATATAGGGATTTATTTGAGTTATTATAATTACCCTCTTGATATTCATTATCATCTTGGCATGTTTGATTTCAATCCAAGTCCTCCTTTTTAGTCTGGAGTGACTCTCACTACCACTTGTACTGCTCCACTTTGTGATCCTACATTGTATAGGTAGATGGTTATGAGTCTTATGTATTTGACCCATACTCACCTTGACATTTAATTTTCATTTGGGCTTGTATCTAGGTTTACACATTCCCCTCATGATAGTCATTGGTAGGATATCAAGAAGATTTTATGATATCTACAAGGAACTACTCATATTGGATAACACTACACCAGGGGTTCTACTCAGTTAGTTGGGTAGAGTGATTTAGATTGGGCAATTTATCTTGATGATAGACATTCCACTTTTGAATACATATTTTATCTTGGTTCTTCACCTATTGATTGGTTTTTCAAGAAGTATCAATTTATTTCACTTTCATCTCTAGAGGTTGAGTACAAGGCAACAGTTATAGTGAGTTAATAGATTCTTTGGCTTTATTAGTTATTGGTAGATTTTGGCTTCACAAAGGATTCACCTATTATACTTTTGTGTGACAACCAAATTGCAATTCACATATCTCACAACTTATTTCAGAACCAAAGAACCAAATAAATTAAGGTACATATGCAATTCATTCATTAGCACATTCAAGATGGAGTTCTTAGCTTAAATTATGTTTTAACTCAGCAGTAGGTTGTAGACATCTTCATGAAGCCTTTTTCATCACCTCATTTTATTTAGTTGTGTAACATGATTTGGTTTCATAAATTGTCCTTAGGGGGTGTTCATGAGGACATATTACTTCTTCTTCATGGATACATATTATACATGAGTACCTTATCATGCCTAGTTATTGGGACTCATACTATGGATATGTTGATATTTATTTTTTTGGTTATTATTAGCCCCTAGCTTCACTTGAAGTGGGTGTTAGATTATATTTCTCATGTTTACTAGGATATAGCTAGGTACTTCATCTTTTTTCCAAGTTTGTCTTATGTGAGGATTTATCCCACATTACTTAGTTAGACTAGTTTTTAGTTTTTCCTTGCCTACTTATGCAAGGGCTTCTTATCGTATTGGCATGTCTGAATAATATATGATCGACCTTGATTTTGCATATCATATATGTAGCTTCATTTTATGATATTTTTATTGCTAACTCTTTAGATATTAGACTCTTGGAATGTTTTACCATTCTTAACACCCTTCATTAAACCTCATCTATACAAATAGATGGGTGGATGCTCAACAAGATCAAAACATGGTTCTCTCAAGCATATATACTAAAACAAGAAGCCAAGTGTTTTTTACTTTGATAAAGAGTCCATAGTCCAAGTAAATATTCATTTATACTACCCTTATCTCCTTAATGAGGCATAAAACCCAACAAGTACAAACATTATTTTTTGGTGGAAGAAGTGGTACTGAATAAATATCCCTAAATCTCCCAATGTAGAAATCATACTCTGATACCAAAATTTAATGTCTAAAAACTAAAATAATAGTAACACACACACAAATAAGACAATTTTTTTTAGAATTTATAATGCACATATACATAGATGCATCACCCATTGGATATACAATAATGTGGCATGAGATGCATAATGTGTCCAAACACACTCACATGCCTAAATGACCTAGATTATAATGCACAAGTGGTCATATGGTCATTGTTCCACCATGTTGTCTCCACTTTCTCTAATTGGCCTATAATTTATCAACAATAATAAAAATCTCTAATATATCCTAGTGGTCCCCACATCCCCAAGACCCAAAAATAATTCTTGATTAAATGGATGTGTGTTTGAGGAACCATTTGCTCAAATAAGACATCCTAACTCTCAACAGAGTTTATGGAGAGATCCAAGAGATTTCATTCAATCATGTGGCTTATTTATCACTTAAGTCATAATATAATAAAATCTCATGTTGACTTGAATTAGGTAAAAATGCTAAAAAAAATATCAAATAGGCCTCATAAGACCTCAAAAGGTGCCTAAAATATCTTGTTTAAGCCTCTTGAGATTGGAGCACCCAATCTCTACCATCAGATTGAACCAATATCAATAGTCAAATATGGTCAAAGTAAAATGTGACCTAAGTAACCTTGTGGAGGCCATAAGGTCTCCAAATAAACCTTTTAGTTTAGAAACATAGATTTTTTAATAAGGGAGAAGGTGTTAGAGGATGACTTTTCCATAGTCATCCCTCCTTTCCTTCCTCAACCCTGGATGACTACCATTAATGGAGTCTTTGAGCTTCTATCCAAAACTAATAATTATCACTTAAAATTTTCTAACTCAAAAATAACATGTGTGCATGATTTTTTTAAGTACCCAATTTGACAAAATGTTGATAGGAGGTCTCAATCTCTAATGGTTATCGATCAAGCCCTAGGAGATTCAAGCTCCTCCACATCTATTAATGGCCACCATAAGGTAAAACTTAGAAAAAAAATAGTTTTGGATTTATATTTTTGTATTATATTGAAGGTTACTCAAAAATAGTATTGATCCCCTTTTGGGTCAACCTATTTCATGGCTCTTAGGAACCTTGATAGCCAAGAAGGCCCAAACAGATAGTTGTAGGACAAAATAAGCACAAGGTGAAAAATATCAAGTCTTAGTTTTAAAAAATAATTTTGTGTAGAAAGAGATGAAAATTTTAGGAGGGATCCCTTTTAGGTTCCCCTGCCTATGAGCCAGCATGTCTCTACAATCATAGTTGCAAAGTAGGTCTATAGGTTACAAAATAGGTCTAAGGCATCATAGTGGAAAAGAGGTCATATCTAAAAAATAATTGATTCTAGGCCTTGAAACTTGTTTCATGTGGAAGAGAATGAAAAAATAAGGGAGTTTTATTTTGGGTCCATCCCAACTTTGGGCCATCAGATCAGCACAAATAAAGTCATCAAACATGTATATAAAATGGTCAAAGAATCTAGTTTCCATAAAAATTGGTTATAGGTTATAAATTTATAATATCAAAGTTTGCATTTTTTTTTAAATGTTTAAAAATTTAGTGGTAGTTATTAATTAAATTCTATGATCAAATCCAATAGTTATCAGCTATATAGCCACTCAACTATTAAGCCAAATTGTGACCATTCTCCAAACCCCTAACTTCTCACATGAGCCAAATACTAATTGTCATGGAAATAAACCAATGCATAAACACTTAGAATAGTTAGCCTACCCTTATGGAACTTTCTATATTCCATATGGTCACATGGGTGACAACTAGATATACTAGTGAGCCTCTCACATGGAAAGGGTACAATTCCCTATTAAAGGGTTAGTGGCAAACCAAATTACACTATAAAGGTCTAAATTTCAAAAATTCATATCAGGAGACTCGTTGAATGTAAGATTATGAAACTAATGGAATTGGGTCCTAATTTTATCCAAAAATATTATAAAAATGTTTTAGACACCTAAATGCCCATTTTACATGATAAATAATAATTCAAAGTGAAGATAATTTATAAAGGAGATAAGGGTTTTTAGAATAGAAACTTTAAAAAATAATAACAATTCAACTGTAAATCCAAAGATTATGTCGTCAATTACATTAAATACATGATTGAACCTACTTTATAGTACAATAAAAATTTTAAGAAATTGGGATGTTTTTAAGTGTTTAAAAAATAATCAAATGCAACCTACCTTCCATAGCTTCACACTAATCAATTCATTTCACAATTTTATTAAAGATTAAATGATTATTTTCAGCCTACTATGAAAATATAGAGGTATACATGTAAAATACAAAATATAAATTGAAAACACAAATAATTATGTTTATTACTTTTATAACCCATTACACTCTCTAAAAAGGGTATGCAAGTACTAAAAGAACATCATGATAATTACAAACATTTATTACCAATTTATTTCTTCTAATAAATACATATTTTTAGTTAAAATAAGTGAAATGATCATGTCTCTCAAATGGCCAATAATTTCCTTCACAATCATATAAAAAAATTATTTGATCAATTTGTATTCACATGGACTCCTCACGCAAATGCAAGGCCAACTGAAGGAGGGCTCACCTCCATCCTTTTGCCATCATCAATTCATTTCCCTGAGCACCCTTGAGCCTAAGTCTCCTAGCTATGGGCATCACCACATCATTATTTAATTTAGATAATTTAATAGAAATGAGATTTAGGTAGTAACAATATTAGTCAAGGAACACTCACTAGGAAATATGCATCTAGGAGGCTATAAGCTCAACTATACAAAGGAGGTTTCCAATCCCAAAAACCAACATACAATGAACTAAAAACACCATTTCAAATTCCAAAATATCACAAGGTATCCATACAATTTTGTAACACAATTAGTCCCACCGAATGATAAGAAGAACATGGGGAAAAGTCACCCTTGATCTACCATATCTTAGCCATGGAAGGGCATAAACATTTCAAACCATGTTGAATAATAAGTAAGAGGGCATCAAAAGGTCTAACAACTATTACACATAATCAAACTACATCATCAAACATCAAGAATTTGTTCCACTTACCATTACTAATACATGGAAGGACCTCCATAATTATAGTTCCACCAAACAAATAACGAGCATATAAATACACACACAAAGCAAATAAATTTCACAACCATTTGGAAAACTTAACAAAATCAAATTTAAAAAATAATTGGTTTTTAAAAATATATAATAATATTATGATGGATTATATATCTCCAAATCCCGAGTGGGTAATAAAACCAACACAGTGGCCATAGGTACAACCATGGCAAGTAATGGTTAAAAGAGGGTAGGCCAACTAGTTCTAAACCTATTGAAAATGAGGAAAATCAAATGAAAGAACAAATATATCTTAACAAATTTAATGAAAATAGATATGGAAACCTACCTTATTTCCTTCTTACATGCACTCAAGAACACCTCTAACAAGCTTGGGCAATGGCTAAGTTCCTACTTCTTTAAACTCTTCCTCAAGCTCCTCCTCCTCTTTCTCCTTCTCTTCTCCAGTTCCCATTTTCTAAATTTCAAATGAGTAAATTTCTAATTAATAAAGGCTTTCCTTCCTCATATAGGCTCAATTCCCTTCTCTATAATCCAACGGGAAGGTAACACATGTCCCTTCCTCTCCCTTCACTTATGGTCAAAAAGTCTTCCCCCTATATAACTCCACTTATAAGCCATGTGGGCAAGCATGCAATCCCATAACTCAAAAAATTATCTCATTATCCCATGCCATAAATGGCACATGTCATACCTAAAAATTCATCTAAGGCCCTTATAAATATTTTCCTACCTTATTATTGGTCCAAGGGCAAAAATATGAACCCAAAAAATCTAAAACCTACTTTATGACATTCTAAAAAGTTGGATTTCTCAACCCATCCAAGTTTTGAGTAAAAGGGGTCCACTTAAGTAGATTAAAAGATACTTATGAAATGAAATAAAACTATAAATATTACTCTTAAGATTAATATTGAAAGGTGAGAATAGTGTCTAAGGGGGGAAATAGTGTTAAATGTGTTAAGGACAATTATGCTTTCAAATAGGTCCACAAAAAGGTACAAGGAGTGGTTTTGATCATGATAAGGTCAATTATATGTGTCACCACTCTACCCATAATGTGATCATTCTCATCATAGTCATAATTCCTTCATTGGCCTCCCTTATCACCTGCACAACATTGTGTATATAAAATGCCTTAACCTAGAAGTTAAAGCTACATAATATAATCAATACAATTGATCTCAATCCAAATTAAAATCACATGACATATCCAAGGCATCACATATCAATGGTAATACATTAATACCAATCAATTAAATGTATACATAATTCAAATACATGCTTAAGAATAATGGCTCTAGTGGTAATGAATTAATATGCATCATAATGAACAATCAAATAGTGTAAGTATAATAACACCATAGTGAATAAAGTAATAATATAATCTAATATATGAATGTTCTAATGTAAGGAAACATAACATATAGAATCTATGTCTCAATCATAAGGACTCAATAACATCTCAAGTCTGAATAACATATAAGGCACATCTCAGTAAGATGTGTGAAAAACACCATATGTCTATAGGTCAGCACTATGGAAATAGGGGTCTCACTTTAATATTCCATTGAACCAAAACTTGTAGAAACTAGAATGTGTTCTCTTCCTCATCATAGTATGCATACAATCAAACAATAATAAACTAATTGGGGGAACCAACCCCACCCGTGAAATCTACCATATCCATGTTTTGTCCAACTAGGCAATCTCCTTAGTGGTCAATAGTTCTATTACTTATAGAAACCACTCCTACCCTCTAACATGACTCCACCTCATGTAAACCCCCTATATCCACCAAAAAATATTTTAATTAGTCCAATCCTTCCAAAATTAATTACAAACCATATTGTGGCAAAATTGCCACTATATGTTTCCCATAAGATTTACTAAAATCACTTTAATTTTACTTTTGGATCTTGTTCTTGTATATTTTAGGTTGACATTTTTTCACTAAGCATTGAGTTTTACCTCTCAACAGGGTGGACCATGTATCATTTTCACCCCCTACATGTATGTTAATTACTTTTGTCTTGTGTTTTAATAAAAAAGAAAATTTTCAAAATATTTTCAATATATTACACTTGATTCTCATTTTTTGTTATAATGATGAAGTGTCTTGGTTGGATTCGCTTCACTACACTAGTGAGTAACATAATTTTTATAACCCTCCCCTTCAATGGGGTGTTCCTATTTTCAATAAAATCACCCTAGCTAATTCATAACTAGGAACCTCCTTGAGGGGGTAATATGTGTAGACATCTAATTCTTACCATTGTCATGCCAAAATTTCAAGTTTGAATGACTTTTCACAATAACACACAAACTAGACCAAAATCAACTAAATGTTCTAATTTGTTCACATATGTCACATGCAAGTACCAAACCATGTAAATATGTCCCTAATTAGGTAATTACTTTGTATGCAATCATTATCTTCTTTTGATTTATCTTGAGTCTTATTGAAACTTAGCAAATTGACATTTTTAATCACTAAAATCCATTGATGCATCTATACACATCATGTGCATGTGCCAATTCACATCAAAACATCCTTTATTGGGGAATTACCTTATACACAAGTGTCACCTTCCTTTGATTCACTTCTAATCAAAATATAATCAAGTAAATTGATGTTTTTTACCATTCTAATCAAACAAGTGACCAATTTCTAATAATTATAAAAAGACTAAGAAAAATCATTAAGCAAAGCAAACC
This sequence comes from Torreya grandis, assembly GCA_037957365.1. Lineage (NCBI taxonomy): Eukaryota > Viridiplantae > Streptophyta > Pinopsida > Cupressales > Taxaceae > Torreya > Torreya grandis. The sequence goes on along the minus strand of JARHVA010003385.1, from coordinate 1,479,078 downwards.
AGATTAAGAGATTAAGTGAAAAATACATGGAAACTTAATTGATATATAATATTGAAAATTCTTAATATATCAGGAAATATGATGTCGTCAGCCTCAAAGTAAAAAAATATGAAATATCAACATAAAATGAGATAAATTTTAGAATTAAGTCTAGTCATGCCTTATTAATGTTCCCTCATAAAATATAAATGCATTCAACTTCCCATCCCTAACCAAAGCTTAGCCACACATGGGTTGGATTCAGTTGGAAAACTATAAATACAAGAACCATAACCATAATCATTAAAGTTTTTTAGGTGTAAACAAACTACACCAAAATATCTTTTGAAAGCTTCAAACTTTCTTCCATTTTCACCCAATCAAGAGCCAAAACCAATTGGTGCAAGAAGATATGTTGGATGTGCTTTCCTATAACATTGACAAAGAATTAAAGCACCAAATCTGGGCACAAACATGATTAATGGACCAATCTTGGAGGAGAGTTATTTAGGGAAGGCATTACTTATGTTTTCTTATCTAGTTTCTTGAGTTTGTTAATCTATGCCCCTCAAGGGATTAGCCCTAATAATGTTAATTATTTATACTTGTCATTTTTTTATGTACTAATGCATGATCTAACTTATTTTTTAATCATATTATACCTTTAGCATGCTCAGTGGGACCATGCATGTCACAAATTTATATGAGGACTTTTTTAGCCTTATAATTACTTAATCACACCATTTTTTGTATAATTTTACCTCTTTTTATTCTATTTTTACATGTTTTATATTCTAGTTAAAATGGAAAATTTGCTCTGCATTTCAGTGAACTCACCCTAAACATCAGCAAAATCACCCTAGTTAATGGTGAAATCACTCCTAAGAATAGAGAACTCATCTTTTATCATTTTTATTTTTCTTTGACAAAAATAATGAATTTGACATGGTCATAGTGAAGTCACCTTGGAAATGGTGAAATCAACCTGATAAATATAAAACTCATGGAAGGTAATTTTATTGTGTTTTGTTTTATTATAAATTACAAACTCATCTAATAACTAATGTGGTCATCCTGCTAATAAACAGTCACCCAAAACTATGTTTGTGTTCTAGGAAAATAGCAAATTTATGAAGGAAATGGTTAAGTTTCCCTATTAAATAGCAAATTTATACTGTTGTAAATTTATTGAGATCTTAAAATAATAGTATTCAATTTCCACTTGGTGTTTTGAACCCTTGTTTGACTACTAAAACTTTGTTTTGTAGGTTTTGACATGTTGCTAACTTACTTTTACAATAACTCAAGGCAAATTTCAAATCGCACTTCCATATTAGTGATTAAAAAGAACATCCACACTTATATTTAGAGCTCTTAAGAGAATTTTATTTTATTTATTTATTGTAAAACACTTTTTCATTTCATTTATTGTTTGTAAAACCTTGTGCCTATGTTCTCCCCTTGCTCCCTTTAGGGAGCCTATGTGACCAAAAATGCATTATTTTACTTGTTTATTGGTGCCTACCTAAATAAACATCACATATGCTCTCTCTTTATTCTTAAGAACTTGGATGACTCAAAAATGACCACTTTTTTCTTTTATTTTTGATTGGATTAGTGAGTGGGAGTTCTTTACCTCCTCTCAAGTTCTTTAGGGGTGAATTTAGCTAGGGTTTCATCTCCTATCATCACACCAACCCCATTTATCTGGTGGGGTATATAAATTTAATGTATTATTTGGTGGAACAATGATTGAGTGGTTAACTTGATCAGTCAAATAAGTCCTCAGAGCTTATACTTATTAGAAATCACACTTCATCGAGCAAGAGATGGATGAATTTGTTGTGAAAGGAACAAGACCCTCTCATAATAATCTAATTTTACTCACATCATTTTAAAAGATATTTTATTGTGCCCAAGTTTTCTTTGACACTTGTGGACCATTTAGAAAGCCAACTCAAAAATATTAGACTAAGAAACCCCACTTGTCATGGATTATCCTACAAACATTGAGTTGTTTTGGCACTGTAAGTTCCATACCATGTACAAATTATTGAGAGATAGAGAGGGATAAACATTCTACTTTCATGCACTTTTATTTATTAGATTAACATGTAATTCCTCTCAATAATTGGTATATCGGTGGAAGTTTGGCAGATACTATGCAAACTTTATGTCATTTATTAAGATATGGGTGTGTGTTTTTGAGTTCAAATTCATTCTTTTTTGCATAAACAAATAGGTTCAAAAGCCTCTCAAACCATGTTCAAATTTCACTTTCAAGTATTCAATCTAAGGACAATTATTTTTTCACTTGAGTTTTATTTATCACTTAGGATTGAGTGGTTTACACTTTGTGTTTATAATGTGTTACTTGGATTTTATTTTGATTTGATTATATATATGGATAATAATCCTTGTAGATTCTTCAAATCCATATAAAAGTGCAAGAAACTTCTTAGTTTCATACAAGTCATATTGAGGTCATAGAATTCTAAAGTTTTGTATGTTTGAGAGGTTTTTAATTGAATCCAAAAATAGAAACGTTTGGATAAGTTGAAAGTAAAAAATATATATATTTTACAAGTCTTGGAATCATCTGAACTACTTTAGAATGTATTATATTCTAATTTTTTCCTTCTCGACCTCATACGGGCCTATTAAGAGTTGAACCTAGGGTTTTAAAATTAAATCTTCAATAAATTGAAATCTTATCATAAAAATATCATGAAACTTGGTATTCTTGAGTAATTTCATATGCTTTAAAATATTCAAGAGTTTATGTGCATGTATGGTATGACTATGTACATATTTCAAGACTAAGCATTTAAATAGGCCTTAAGAAACCTAATAAGAAAAGGAACATAATGAATAAGGATAATTTATTTGAGAGAAAGGATTTGAAACTTTTTAAAGAGTTTAAATAGGTTAATGGGTACTTGGAATAGGTCATAGTATATTTGGAACCATCCAACCATATTTGTCCATTTGAAAGGCTACTAGATATAGGCCTAATTGAGAAGAAGATATTAGGTAAGAATATCTCCCTTTATAAATTATTTTTTAAATTTATATGAAGTTATAAGAAGTTAATGGGTACTTAAAAATGTTATTGCTTTGATGAGAAGTCCTTTGTATTGTTCTATATAAGGATATTTAGGTATTTACAAGGCTACAAGGAGAAACTAGGCTTAAAGTCTAAAGAGGTGTATGAAGGAGATCAAAGAGTGATTGAAGCCTAAAGTGGAATTGGTGTAGGAATTTTATGATTAAGGAAGTCCATGTATGTTATTTGGATGGGTTCATGAAATTATAAAAATGAATTGTGGTTATGAAGCTTGAGGAGATAGAGAGACCTATGGTTTATATAAAAAAGGAATGCAGGTAAGAGGATAAAGTGATAGTGTTTTAAGATCATTGTAGTAAGTTATAAGAATATAGAGAAGGTAAAAACAATTATGAGTAATGATTTAAATTGAAACTTAAGGTGATATCATGATTAGGAATAAAAGTGTAAAGAGGAAACAAGTCATATAGAGTAAGAAGATAGAGTTGGGTGATTGATCTTGAGAATTACCTTATAAAAGGTAGAGTCAAGACTTGAGATTTGCATTAGATTGGTATCATAGCAAGAAATATTCTAAATAAAAAAAATTATGAACTATTTTTCAATTAAAAATAAAAAGGTACATTTTTTTTGATAAGTTGCTCTTATTATGTTTTTTTTATACGAGGAAAGTTTGAGATGAAAAGAGTATTGTGAGTTGGATTAAGGTACAGGTATAACCCATTAAGGTCATAAGAGGAAATAATCTATTGAAAAATAAGATTCTTTGGAAAAAGACTAAAAATTAATAAAATCCCAAGTGTGTTCAAGAGAGGCAAGTAAACTAAATTGTCAAGATAGATAGGTCCAAGTGAGACCTAGAAAGTGAAGAAAGAGAAAAAGTGGTGATCCAGTTATGGCACATAAAAATAATTAATTATTGGTGACCCAAGAGAGGCACTAGAGAAGATTAAAAATATAAAATAGAAGCACATTTTAGCCTTGAGGAGACAAAATACTAGCTAGAAGAAGTATAGATGAAGTTGAAGCAAAATTCAGAAATTGATAGGGACATATTTGAGTTAAGAAGAATGAGAGATGAATTAAAAATGTTTGAGCTCAAGTTGTGGTTGTGGTTGAATAATAGAGAACAAACATGTGGTTGGCTGATTAAAATAAGATTTAAATGGACTATAGAGTTATTCAAAAGGAAAATAAAGCAAAATATAGAGAGAATGGCCCATAGAGGCTTGAAGAGTAAAGAGTTTTAAAGTGAGCAACATGAAAATAAGTTGTGAAGAGGGTTCTCATTGAGGATAAATAGAGAAAGTAGTCCCAAATTAATCACTTGATAAAGAGAGTAAAATGGATAAGGGAGTGTCATGTAAGGAGGCAATTATTAAGACATGTTGTTCTCTAGTTTTATGTTCTAACATTGTGTTTAAGTGTATATATGCAGGTATGAAGAAAATTATACAGAATGTCAAGAATAAGACCATAAAAATTGTAAGAGTTAGGGAAAAAAAAGCACCCATAAATATTAATAAAGATGATAAATGAAGAGAATAGGTTATGAAAGCCCACAAGGATTAGATTTAATATTCTTAGTATGTCAATGAAGAGATACAAGATGAGATAGATTTTCATGATGCTTTAGAAAGCATTACAATAGAATAAAGAGAGGAAGTTCAATAAAAATATATGATGACAATCAATGAATACATGAGGAAAAATATGATCATGTAGTAGTCCTTTAAGGAGGTTTTGTCACTTGGATTCACACCCTTGAGGAGATGCTTATCTCTCCTCATCCAAGTGGCATAATGAAAACATCTCTCTTGTTGTGGGTGACAAATTCACTGAGATGAATCTCTAGATAAAGGGCTAGCTCCCCTTAATGCACCTTTAAAGCTCTCTCTCTCTCTCTAACTTAACAATTTTTGTATGAAAATGGTTAAGGAAAACAACTAAGAAACCAAATGGTGATGTACTAATATATAATTTCCTCCCAACTACTTAAAAATAAACAAGGTATCTCTCACACAAGACTCACAACTCAAGATTCATTACTACATCAATGTTTCATATGCTAGATTCAAGAAGGCATATGATTCTTAGAAAGGTAATGAATGATTCCAAAGAGGGATACAATCATGGACCACTTCTAGGATATATCTACACTTATAAAAGAATACTAGCAAAGACCTACAATAATTTCCTTTTTGCAAATTGGTAGACCATCAAGAGTAAAAGCTATACACGACAATATTTCATTAGACTATACCAACAAGATTCAAGTCATTACTAAATATTACACCATATGAGTAGAAAAAACACTTGTATATTTATTTAATAGTTTTTCAAGCACAAATCTAGCTAGAGTTTTCCCAATAACTAGTGGAGGCTATTGAACAAGCCAAAATAATGCATATATATAGCCTTTGGGAGGGAGGTCAAGCAAAAGGAGTCTAAGGGTCACTTGGACATGTGTCTATATAAGAGAATCAATTACATTTGCATGTGGGATAGAGGTGTGTGAGATATGCCATGTCACCAAATGAATCAATTACAATTGAATAAGTTATAATTACACCAAATGAATCATTTATAATTGAATCATTTACGATTGAACCAAATGCTCGAGGCATTTTTCCATTTTTTACCTCTATATTCAACTTCTAAGTTCCCATAGAGCCTTTTGACACCAACATCTATTTTCCATAGTTTGAAATTGACTTTTTGTGGGCCATCATCCTTTGGGTATTTTCTTCAGACTTGTGTTTCCCTCAAAATTTTCGTTTCCCTCAGACTTATCCCAAAAGAATTCATTCCTCAAAATTTTCCTTTAGACAATTCCACAGGTAATTTATTCTGAACAATCTTTCATGATTTTTTTGAAAGTGCCTTTATAGAAAAATGTGTCTAGGCCATCTCTCTAAGGAATTGGTTCTTTTTAGAATCCTACAAATGACCCCTTTAGCTTGAGAATTATCCTTTTGGAACTTATTTTTGGTCCATATTCCCATGAAAACAATATTTTAGACCTTATGTAAGTGTCCTTTCTACTTTTTGAAAATGCCCCTTCAAAAAAGTTGAAGTGCCCTTTAGACTTTTTATAAACTACCCTTTGAAAATTTTGAAAATGATCCCTTAGCCTGAAAAGGTCCTTCAAGGAAATTATTTAGATAGTTTTCCTAAAGGAATTAGTCTTCATCTTTAGGAAATTTGTCTCAGATAAATTATCCAAAAGAATTCATCACTTTGGCCGAATGAAAAGTCCAAAAAAATAACACTTTAGTCAAAAACAAAAGACCCAAAAGGATTACTATGCAAAGGATTAGCAAAAGACCAAAACCAAACTTTTTGAAAGAATTGGACTTGTACATTTGTTTTAGCCTTGTATAGAACACTTCTTCTAAATGAAACTTGCATACTAGCCCTAGCTAAAGGTATAGACTTAGGCGGATAATTTTTCAAATAAGGGTGCCTAATTTTGGTCTAAATGGCCAAAATTTGGTCAATAAGAGGTAAATGAATGTTTAAGTCTTGATTTTGATTATTTATATGAGAAGAGGGATGTTTATATATATATATATATATATATATATATATATATATATATATAATGAGGAATAAAAGCAAAGTTAGACTCTCAAAACTTGAAAAAAATCATGGATATATTATGTCTAAGTGGCTTGAGAAATTAGAAGATGAAATAAAGAACACAAAATCTAATCAAGTAGTTGTCCAAGAATAAAATTTAGGTAATGAATAGGTATAATTCATGAAGGAAATGTTAGAGCTCAAGTGGAGAAAAGATTATAAGTCAAGACATGAAGAAAATAAGCATGAAGGAGGTGCTCAAGAGCAGTAATCAGTTTTTATATCAAAGAGGACAAGTGAATCAATGTACAATTACCAACCCAAATTTATGAATAAGAAAGCGTGGATATCCAAAGGAAAAAAATATATATATAAAGGAATGAGGCTGCAATCCATGATGATGAAGACATGTTTCCAATAGGTAATCAAATTATTTGTGATGGTGATAGTAGTGAGCCATTGAGTGAAATATTTACAAGAGAAGAGAAAGTATTAAATAGCATGCTTGGAAGTACTAGTATAAAACCAAGAGAAGGGTCTCAGTGGACATTTAAAGGTGAAGATGGTGATGAAGTAACATCAATAGAAGAAAAGGTATTTGAACAAGAAAATACCTACCTCTTTGAGAAAGCTTGCAAACACCTCTCAAGAAGGGAGAGATTAATGAAATAGTATGCATTTATAGGATATCCTTGATGAAATTAAAGGTATGCAATTATTCCATATAATTAATAAGGTGTAGATGAGATTTGAAGAGGAAATAGAACACAAGATGCCAAAGTATGATGAATAAATGGATGAGTTGAATGATTTCTCATGGAGAGAGGAAATAAAGATTCTAGAGGAGTTTTTTAACCCTCCAAGAAAGTTATTTGTAGTATTTAATTGTACAAATCAGATTATAAATGGAAATTATAAGCTCAAAGATGAGTCAAGACTCAATATCTACAAGAAAGGACAAGTCTAAGGTTTTGATAGTGAAGAGGTAGATTTTTAGGAACTGCTTGAGGAAGAATACTATGAGATAGAAAAATTAAAGTATGAGGGAGTTTTTGAGGTGGTTTTTTAAGGTATAGAGGTGAAACAATGAAAGTCACTTCATAAACATATGAAACAAGAGGAAGATGCAAGTCAAGAGCTCATGATAGATCAAGGCAAAGTGAAAGACAATCATGAGGATAATCACTTGAATATGAAATAATATTTTAATATGGACCATATAATTCCAAGGATGATCCAAGACAATGATAACCTTGAGAATGCAAAAAGAAAGCAAGGAGATAACACAACCAGTTTAAGAAGTAGCCCAAGTGGCAATCAACAAACCAAGTAAGTTAGTCAAGTTCAAGATAGCATAATGAATCATTTTTATGATAGGATTTCATCTAAATAAATTAAAATAAATAAAGGTAAATGAGACTCCCTAGATAATTAATTCAAATAATGGCAAAGATTTATGTATTTCATTAAGGTTGAAGAAGAATGGACAAAGAAACACATCAAAGGAAGGAGGACAGATAAGTTAATAAATAAAATATGTAAAGAACACCTAGAAAGAGAAAAAATATATGGAATTAATATCAGAGAGAGAGGATAAAAATATAAAAATAATGACAAGTGTAAAAAATAAATAAAAAGGATAAGTTCTCTTTGAACTGGAGTTTAAATTTCTCCCACCTTGGGAGTATGATGCAGGAGCATCAAGATATATAATGTATGGGGTATGAATAATGATTATTTTTTGGATTTATAAGGTTTTTTAGTTATTTTATGATCCTAATATATTTCTTTGAGTCATAAAATGTCATTATAATGTGTGTGTGTGAACTCATTTAGAGTTTTTCTACCAAAACCAAAATTCAAAAATTTGTATGTTATAACTAACTTTAGAGGGTGTTTTGGATTTTGGAAAGAATAAAAAGAGGTTTGAATGATTTAAAGGAGTCATATAAGGTCCTAATATGTTTTTTTTTAAAAATTACTATGTGAAAGTCTTGATGTGATATGTAAAATCAAGAAATAGTAAAATAGTTATAACCACCACCCTACAAGGGTTGGGATGGTAAGAGAAGTTTCTTGTTTTAGTTTGGTATATAAGGTTGGTATGCATGAAATATATTAATTTGGTGAAGGCATAAAGGATTTATTTTTAATAAATATTTATTAAAATATCTTATATGAAAAACCCTACCTTCTTTTGTAGAATTTTTGTGTAGGAATGTTTTCTGAACAATGTAATCAAAGAAGGAAGAATTCTTTGAAGAGCATTTTAAAAATATTATATGAGTTTATTGAAATGTGATAATTTTTATATTAATTATTTATTTATTTAAATTAATTTCTTTCAATTATTTTAAAATTTATCATAAGTTCTTTTACAACATAGTCCTTTAGAGATTGTTCTATCAATATACAGTGAAGAAAGACAAGAAACAATTGTAATGAGGATGGTTGTTTGTGAGATATATGAATAGGTTGGATAAAATAATTAGTTAAAAAAAATTAATTTATTATAGGAACTATTTGTATTTATATACATTTTGAAATATATTTCTCAAATGAAACAATCACACATTATTATTCAAGTACCCAGACATAGTTTGTGCCACAATCAAGAATTACTAGAAATGGATGCATGTTTGAAATTTGTGAATCATTATTGAGTTAATTGAATACTAAAAATATTTAATGGTTTTTATATGTGTATAATAATCCTTTTATAACCTTTAAATCCATATAAAAGTGCAAGAGACTTTTTGATTTCATACGCAGTCATATTGAGGTCACAGAATTCTAAAGTTTTGTATGTTCAAGAGGTTTAAAGTTGAATCCATAACTAAAAACATTTAGAGAAGTTTAAGGTAATAGGGATAGATATTTTACAAGTATTTTAATCATTTAAATTTCTTCAAAATGTATTATATTCTAATTTGTTCCTCCTCAGCCTCAAATAGGCTCGTTAAGAGTTGAACCTAGGGTTTTAAGATTAAATATTTAATAACTTGAAATCCTACCATAAAAATATCATGAAATTTTGTATTCTTCAGTAATTTCATATGATTGATAATATTAAATATTTTATAATCAATTATAGTACAACCATGTATATTTTTCAATACTAAGCATCTGAATAGGCCTTAAGAGACCTAATAAGAAAAGAAACATAATGAATAAGGATACTTTATTTGAGAGAAAGGATTTGAAAATTTGTGAATAGATTAAATATGTTAATGGGTACTTGTAATAGGTCATATTTTGTATATAAACTTTGTGTGTCTCTCCATCTAATCAGATTTATCCATTTGAAGGGTTACTAGCTATAGGGCCTAATTAAGAAGAAGATATTGGGTAAGAATATATCCCTTTATAACTTGATTTTGAAACTTCTTATGAAGTTTTAATAAGGTAATGGGTACCTAAAACTGGTATTATTCTACTTATAAGTCTTTTTCACTATTATAGGCAAGGAGATTTATGTATTCAGAGGGCTATAAGGAGAAACTAGCCTTAGTTTAAAGAGGTGTATGAAGGAGATTAAAGAGTGATTGAATCCTAAGGTGGAATTGGTGTAGAAATTTTATTATCAAAAAAGGCCATGTATGGTGTTTGTATGGGTTCATGAAGTTATAAAAAGTAATTGGGGTTATGAATCTTGAGGAGATAGAGAGACCTATGGTCTATAAAAAAAATAATGCGGGTAAGAAGATAAAGTTATAATGTTTTAATATCATTATAGTAAGTTAAAACAAAATAGAGAAGGTAATAGGAATGATTAATAATGATTGAACTCAAAACCTAAGGTGATAGCATGATTAGGAACCAAACTATAAAGAGGAAACAAGTCATATAGAGTAATAAGATAGAGTTGAGAGATTGATCCTTGAGAAGTATCTTGTAAAAGGTAGATCTGACAATAAATCTCTATATCACTTTGCCTCACTTGGTACTATTGTACTTCCCAATTCATTTCAACTTTTAGACTTAGGTTTTCTTATATTAGCCTACACCCTAAGTTCTTAGACCATTCAACCTTCTTATATATTGATGATCAAGACCAACCACAATCTCATTATCCTTTTATATGGTACCAACGCATTTTAGACTTAGGTTTTCTTGCATTATCCTATGCCCTAAGTTCCAACATTATTCTACCCTCTTCTAAATTTTATAATTTTGACCAATAGAGGTCAAGTGTTCCAAAGACTTCACTTCTTCTTATGTGCTAAAGATTATTTTGTGCCATTACATTGTCCAATCCCCTCTAATTTTAAACCAATTCTAAAATTTTAAAGAACTATTTGATAGTGTTTTTAAATTCTAAATTGAACCAAGAGTACCTTTGAAACACTAGTCGATAATTGAGTACCACTCTAACCATGCATAGGTACACTCACAGTGGGGTCTATTATGGCCCTAGTTATCAGGATGAAAAAATTTCTGATGGAGAGAAAAAAATTCTTGTGTTATAATATATCCTTCTCATTATGGGATAAATCTAATTTCTATACATTAACAATCAACCAATCAAAGAGCAAGATGAGGCTCTCTTGAGACTAATATAATCTGGATCGAGGCTCCCATTATCTTTTTTGAGATAATAATTACATACCCTTATTCAAATAGAGGATAAATAATATGAACCAATTGTTTACCAAGAACAACCTCACATTCAAGTGATAAAACCAACCATTACTTCTTATACCAAGGGGAAAGGTCCACTAGTAGATCCTTCCTAAACTAGTCATAGTATTTCATCCATCATACAGCAAATTAGTCAATGCTATGTAGATCATCTTGTCATTTACTTAAAAACTTTTTTGGGTGTGACCTCATTAAACAATGATGCATTTATAAAATAAAATCAATTACCTAAAAAACCAAAATAAGACCAAACTAACCCTATACATGAGGTAGATCCTTTAACTCCCCCCAAACAATTTGTGCCAATGAATGTTTTACACCAAGTCCTAATTAATATGCATCACATATTATTTAACCATTAAGAAACCATTTCCAACATGTGACATGTATCTAATACTTCACAAAAAGTGTTAAACCATTCCCAATAATAGGTTTCTAATAATACACCACCCCAATAGTTGGTGGATAATTCATAGAACATGGAACCAACTTCTTCTAATTTGTAATGACAACAAGTTATTCTTACAAACCAATAATGATAAAGTATTATTTTAAACCAACACTAGGTTCCCCAAAACCAATAGATTCCCTATAACTCAAAACAATAGATTCCTCAAAATTAGCATTAAATATTTAGGGATTAGTAAAAAAATATTTTAAACCAACATCATACCTATTCCTATGCACATCAAAACCAAAAATAAACACCTAATCAAGTGCATAACTTAGGGCATAGGGTGCATATTCTAATAGGACCATGCAATGAGGATCCATTCCTACCTGTGCCAACCCTAACCAAACTTATCAATCTATGAATAATTAGTAGAACTATTTCCTTCCACCATAAATTGCTCCTAATATCTAAGAGTAGAACACACTAAAGGAGGTAGTTTCAAGGCTTCAAACATGTAACTAGATGAATAAATATAAGTTTGAAAAGATATGCCCCTATCCATTTAACATAAGTATTCTTCAATCACCCTTCTTGCCTCATTTTGAGGTACCCAATTTTGATAAATATAAAGAGAAGGGTGACCTTAGAGAGCATATACAAGCCTTCTCTATTGCATGCCAAGAGGTAGGCTATAGTAGAGTGTAATTTTTTCAATTGTTCCATGTAACTTAGGCATACAAGCATTAGAGTGGCTTCTCAAATTACATAAAGAATTGATAACAAGTTTTAACTATTTATCAAAAAAATCATTAACCATTTCTCATACAACATCAAACATGAGCTGACAGTGTTTGAATTACATAAATCAAAACAAATAGAAGGGGAAAGATTCATGACATATATATAATGGTTGATATCACTATCTAATGACTTCCAATATAATCTACCGAATAAATATCTAGTTTATATCTTTGCATTTAACCTACACCCTAAAATTGATCATAATCTAAGACTCACTTATGCTAACATATTTGAATAAATCATTGACACAGGTGTACATATTGAGAAGGAACTTATTGATAAAAGCTTAGTGAAAATATATTCCCAATCTCAAACATCAAACTAGACTTTAACACCTATTCAAGAAATTATAGTTAAAAAGCCTAAAGTTTTTAATAAGATTAAGAACATGGTTGGTAATGGGGTTACCAAATCTTGGCATGTGCAAACATTACAAGCACCACCTTCTCAAAATAAGCCACCCAATCCATTTATCACCTTAAAAAGAGCTATTCCATGTAGAGGATATGTTAGACACATGTCATTTAGTGACCTATGGGAGACTATTGAGTCGATATTTCAAAAACTAGTTATAGCTCACATGATAGTGTATCCCATACCAAAACCATTTCCTAAGGATCAAACTAAACCTTATTGGTATTATGAACATGAATCTTTTGACTTTAATTGTGTTGTTGTACATGCCATTTATCAATGTGTACAACTAAGGCACATTATTGAAGACACTAGAGAATGGAGAGATTGAGTTGGATAAGACAATTCCTAACACCAAATAGGATATGGGTATTTATAAATATCCCTTTGAAAATCACAATAAGCAAAAACAAAGTAAAAAATCAAAACTAGGGTCAATAGTTAAATGAACAGTATAATGGATCACAATCAAAATCAAAATTAGAACAATAATCATAATTGATATCATGGCACCTGAACCAATCAAATTGAGTATCATATCATGCCATATGATTATAATAATATTATAGGATGTATTACTAGTAATCACATTGATACAATTAAGATCAAGTGTTATTTACCATCCAACATTGCTTAAAACATTTGTCCCTCTATTTTAGGATCACCATCCCTTTCTTCAGCTAATTCCACACTAGGTTTTAGAACTTCACTTACACCTAGGTTTTTATGGGTTATTATTCCTGGCCCTCCTCCTCATTCTTCTAATTATATTAACTCCCTCCTGAATTAAAGTTATGTAGTCACAACTAGACAATTGAAATTTATCCTTTATGGCCCTCTACCTTCTTTCAACATTGATTCTAAGCCAAACCTTGTACCTTCCAAAACCAATCCTAAACCAAACCCTATATTGGCTAAGGCCAAACCTTCTCATCCCATTGTTGAGAAACCATATAGTATAATTGAACAACTTAGTAAAATATCTTCACATATTTATATTTAATATCTCTTGCATACAACTAAAGTTCACAAAACCATATTGAATTATATCTTTCAATAATCCATTGTGCCTAATGATATTAGTCATGACCAATTGCAAGTGCTTGTGGGACATTTGTCTCTAGGATAATAACTTAAATTTGACTAAATAGATATGTCATCCCTTGGTCCCCTACATAATAATCATATATTTACATTAAAGCTATCATTTTCCATCCTAAAATTAAATGGGTTCTTATATACAATGGTTCTAGATTAAACACAGTGTCATCAAAACTGGTCCAAACAGTAGGGTATACATCAATAGATATGTAGCCAAATACCATCACCATTAAGGCCTTTGATAATGTAGAGAGAAAATTTGTAGGGACCATTTGTCTACCTATCATTTTTGGTACTATCACCCATGATACCCTATGCTATGTTATTCATATATATTTGCCTTATGATCTAATGTTTGGTCATCCTTAGATCCATGAAGTATTGAAATGACCCCAAAAAAATTGAGCATCATTACATTCAGAGTAAAAAGTATAATTATGAATAAGGTTCACTACACCCAGTTTGGTTTTGTGTAATATACCCATAACCCCATAACCAAATTTATGTACATGCAACCCTTAATTAGGGTACTTACCACTAGAAGATTCTATGGGGAAAGTTATTACCTAATGAAGTATGTATATAGTTCAGGGTGCATCGATATAGAATCCATAACAATAAGATCTAAACTATATGGGGGCACTCACCTTCCCAATAAGAACACCTACGTGTCCTTACCCTAACCAAGAGACTCACATCTATATAATTATAGTTATCGGCTAGGGTATAAAACACTTTTCTCATCACATTTAGGATACCTAGAATATTGTAATAAGTACCCAGGCCATCACACAATATTTAAATCATTAAAGAATAGGTTAATAGAAATAAAAGTCTTTAGTTGTTTTTAAACTGATATTATTATACTCAATATCAAAAAATAAAACAATACATTCATACAAGTCAAGATTCATAATGCAAAAGAATCATCGTACTACTATTTAATCAAGGATTTTTTTTACCATACCCAGGGTCAGCAAGGAAAATTTACACATATAAAATCCATAAGAATGTAATAGAATTTAAATATTCCTTGGTTTGTTAAACTTTTCATAATCAAGGAATCCACAATGATACTATCCCATTTAGATCATTATACCATGATCTTATAAATGTTAGGGGTCATTACACCATACTCTTCCACTTAGCACAATTTGAGATAATCTAAATTACTCAAGGACAAATTATTATTTGTATTAAACCAAAACACAATGGTTCTCATCAAAGACACATGACATCACATAAGTGATCCTTCATCATTTGATTACCATTAATCACACAATAATTAATTTGTTTATATGAACACAATAAAGCATCCTATCATTCAATGACTAGGGTTCTAGCCCTTATATTGCTGCCCACTTATCATTTGATTTGTTATATACAATGACCATTTACACTTATCAAAATAGATCAATTTTTCAAAAAATCCAAGGTTATATTAATTGTATTTAATTTATGCAATTGTCTCTACTATATTTTTATATTAGCTTTCCTTGTTAACTTTATTATATGCATATAGACATTTGTTCAATTTAATAAATTCATAGCTTACAAATTTTAAATGCATTTTCAACATTACATGTTTATACACTAACTTGCATATTCCTTCTTACATTAAACATGCATAAATATATTAATAAGACTCTCAACACAACTTATATAGAACATTTAAATATGGAACAATTTCTATTTATCTCTCAAATGAGTATAGGATAACAAGTCTTAAACTCCTTTGCACTTGTGGAGGAATGAATTTAATTTCCAAATATCACTATAATGATAATAACTTTCCCCACAAAATAAGAATCATTTATGGTACATAAACCATACCCAAAATTATTTACAATATTTTTATGCTAAATTTACACCACAGTATCACTTACCAATATCTATTATTAACCTCGTTAACACTACTACACTACTTACTACAGACAACTAAATATTAAAAATTTGGAACTAAAAAGAAAACAACAATCTATTTTCTAAACAAGATCACCCTTACCCATGTTAGGGTCAATCCACACTTTAAAGCATAAGTTGGACTACCCACTATGCATGAGAATAGGATAATTATAAAATAGAACATACATTAACCTTACATTATATTGTTTACTTACTCAAATGACCATTGGTGTCAGTGTTGAAGTATCTATAATGAAATCAATGAGATATAAAAACTCAAAAATTAATTTCTAGCATAGTATAAAATTACATTACTTCATACTCTAAGATAACAATTTAGCTCAATTTATTTTATACTTGGATGTAGCATACTAGGTATCTTTCAAAAAAATGTGATGCTCCCAATGCAATGAAGTCTCTTACATAATATTCCATAGGGTCAATAATATACCCAACACATGGCACATTAAGTTCATGCAAAGCAGTACATGGATTAGCAAAAATTGACCTATCCATTTAAATGTAATCCTAACTACTACTAAAGATATGTTTACACTCTAGAATTAATATAATAGGATAAGGATTATGAATTAAATGGTGCCATGTATTCAATATAATTATCTAGAATTCCTCAATGCTCTCTAAAAGTTAAATGTGTCCAATAATTATTAAATCAATGTAATTAAAAGTAAATAACCATGTGAAAAATACAAACCAAACTGAGTATTTCTCATAAGCATACCATGTTCAATTCATCATCTAGTATAATAACATCTTTAGTTATCAATTACACTATGTACACTATCACAACACTAGAGATTATAATGATTTAACAATATGATAATGAGAAGGAAAATAACTAAAGAATAACAACCAAGAACCCACAATTACTTACATGGTTCTCATTACTTATTGGTTTTAATAAGATGGTGCTCCACCTGAACATGTTTCATTGGCTTATTCTCTCTCTATTGTTTATTTCCTATAACACTTCTTATAAATAATGAGCAACCACCAAAAGATGATCCAAACATGATACTAACCATCCTAACCCATCCTAAGATCCCCCCAATCAATGGCCCTTACCACCCCAACCATCATCTTGGTGGTGGATTCAAGCATTCAGGATATAGGCAAGGATGTGAGAAAAATGAGATTCAATCCATCACCATAATAGTTTTAGTAGTTACACACAATACCCAAATATTAAAAAATATACACCAAATCCAAATTTAAATATGGCACTCAATCACACAAACCTAAACCAAGCTATTGGGCACAAAGATAATAATGATAAAAATACCAAAAGAGGTCAAACAACTTTTTAACCTAGTGACAATGAGTAAGCATAGCCATGTTTTCTCTCAAACAAGAATAATGGAGAGAGAGAAAACTATTAAAATGACTCCCATTGTATACAAAGGAAAATCTAACTCACCTATTAATCAATCTTAGCTTGTAAAATATAAATCCTACTTACGCTTCTAATTATTGATACATTAAATATTCAGGATCATGATTAAAATGGATCTGCTAGACCTAGCCAAGGGATATCTTAACACAATAACATCATTAGATAGGGTTATAAAGCCTCTATTCAAGCAACACTATGCAATAGCCCTATCTAGGTCCTATGTTTTCATATTCACTAAGTAAATGCAAAGTAAAGTAAAATCTAATATAGTTATCACCAAATCTTGTGACATAAAGTGGGGGTAATAAACATGAAAATTAAGCATGCATATAATATCTATATTCAAGTTAATGTATATAAAATCCTAATGCATGGGAGATAATTACAAATTCAAATCTATATACTTTTACAAAGGAGGAACAAAGTTAGGAATACTTACCTTTGAAGAAAAACCTATCGAGCCTCAATCTCTCCCTTATCCAAGGTGATTCATAAGAGGTTATTGGGGTATGTAAGGATAACAAGAATAATTCAGCTCTATGCTACACAACTTATTTATGCATCTAAAAGACTTCTCCATAATACAATATCTAAATCTTCAAATAAAGTATTGAAACTCTAAACAATGTTCCTTAAGTAGAATGGTGGATAAGGAGATGCACAATATAATATTCATCTTCTTTTATTCTCCATAAATGATAAAAATAGATGTGTATATATAGCTAAATCTAACCCCAAAACTTTTCAAAAGTTTAGCTGATAGGGTCAGCGCAATTTGACTATGTATCATTATTTGATAAAAATAAGTTAGGTCCTGGTCTAGGTCAGCCAAGGTTGACCTCAACCTATAATATGATTTTAATAAATTAAATATAGGGTCAACCCAGGCTAATAGTGTATTTTAAACTCTCAAAGTAGATTTTAGGCTTAGGAAGGGCTAAGTAGGGTGATGAACTACTTAGAAGAGTGTGTAAGAGAGGAGGCAAGGTTTAGGTAATTATATAAGAGATGGTTGTGTGGATATCAAATGGTGGTATAGGGGACAACAATCCTTTGAAGCACCAATGGTTTACCCACTCCTTTCTCAGTGCATCCATTAAGGCATGCACTCAAATAGATTGAGACTTGATGGGTTATTGCAAGAGATAAAGCATCATTAATTGATAAAGTTTAAAAATATTATGTGTATACATATGCCCCATTCAAAGCTCAACACATGTCACATAGGTGCAACATGGGATGGTGCTTCAAGAAAAGAAACATAGCAATACACAATGCTAAAGCTAAATAAATTATAATAAGGAGTAAATAAGATAAATGAAAAGATAGAATATAAAACGACATACCTTTACTTAGCTTAGTTCTGTAGATAATAAATAGAGTGAAAGAAATGTGAAGGTGTCCAATGTATGGAACTTTAGGTAAACCTGTAGAAATTAACAAAAATTGAATTTTTTGTAAAAATTGCATGTAATATGTGAAAAGATTCTCTACAATGTTAGGATTCTAGAGCATCTTACAATTTAGAAAAAGAACTAGTAAAAACAAATATATGGTCAAAAAATAGATTTTGGTTATAAATATTTGACAGGTAAATAATTATGAATAGTAAATATAAATAGGGTGAAAAAAATTCATTTGTTAATTTTACGATTATGAGAAAACATTGCTATGAAAAACCCATTTGAGCCTAGATATTGACCATGGTGAGGAGATAATAGCTATGATAGGGAGGATGCATAGCAGCTACAATGAGCGTAGCATGGGTAAGAAAGCATGAATTCATAATTTTTGAATAATTTTATTTCAAATTAAGCTAAATACAAAAAAATTGAATGGTAGGCAAAATCTAGACACTGAAATTGACCCTAGAAATTTTTTAGGTAAACTAGGGGTAGAATGGGGTATTAGGTAGGAAGAGATTAGACCAATAAATTCCTAAGACATTCATGACAAATGGTCAAAAAGTCATTGTAGACAAAGAACAAAGTCAACCTAGTCAACTCAATTTATAAGGTGAGAGGGAAATAGGGGGAAACTACATAGAAGTGGGCTAACATAGTATTTTTAAATATGGTTGACTACATAACAGTAGGCCAACATAATTTGAAATAAGAATATGGCCAACATAGTATCCTCTATCTGATGCAATTGGTAATATGTGATCGATACAATTTTCTAAAAAGGGTTGGTTACACACCAAAGGGTTGATGTAGTATGTTAAAGATGGAAAAGGGAAATTTAGTATCAAATAAGCTAATATAGTATGAAAAAAATGGATGACTATGTACCAGTGGGACTATATAGTATAATAAGATAGTAACAGGGTTGATTTAGTACTAAATGTGCTGATGGTGTAGAAAAATAGAAAGATATATCAAACTAAATCAAATAAGTTAATGAAGTAGTTAATTTGTAAATTTTTTAGATTGTATTTTAATTATTATGAAATTGAGATATAATACATCCTTGTTATTTGATTTTTTACAAAGATGCCAAAGATTTTGGGATGTGGTGGATATGTAGTGGCTACCAAATCTATTGGAGCAATTAGTTAGCATGGATAGGTCTCAACCGATGGCCTTGGGATTCGATGACATCATAGATATGAGATAAATCCCTCTAAGTGTTCATCCCATTGTCATGTTCCTAGGAGCATGGGAAATTTTAACCAACACTTTTTGATGGGGGGTAGAGGGGAACACCATTGAGGTAGTTATCACTCTAGAGGATGTATGTGCATTGCTTAGAATTTTGATATGTGAGACACCAATGATCATTGATATACTAGAGTTAGAGTTTGAGAGATGAACCTTAGCTCAGTGGGCTATAAGATTAGATAATATATACCCTAGGTTAGGGTTGAGCTTGTTTGATGTATATCTTGTAGCCATTCTAGACTTCTTAAAGGTAGTGATATGACTTATGACATCACAAGTGTTGTGCCACAAGTCAAATGATAAGGTACCAATTTATGTGACAACCTTATGCTAGTCAATATTAGATTAGGGAGAAATCTATGATTTTGGTTCTATCATCTAAGTCTAGCTCATGCATGATATGTATGTGATGTTATCCAGAGGACATAAGATGATGAGACTGGTTATATTACTGAGTGCATGGATATATGAGAGGTTTCCTATGTATTAGCCAACTAAGTTCCCCCATGTGGTCAATAATAGGTTGTATTAGGTTGTGCCATAGAGGTAAAACCATGTGGCATGGGCCATGCCCCATTTTTTATCATTAAAATCTATCACATGAGGACAGATAGTATGGTAGCCTTATACTCACATAGCTTCTATATGGCCTATTTGGTCTACCATTGTTATAGGGATGGCATGGGTGTATATCATAGGTCAATACACTTCATAAGTGGATCCTCGACCAATACCTCATGTACTTAGATATTTTGGAATTACCCATTCAATGGCTCCTCTAGTAGTGTTTGTGTATTGGACATGACATGCTAGATAGCTAAGAGGGAGAGGAAGCAGAGGGGTACCTATGGAAATACCAGTGATCAGGACTCAGTGTGCTAGACCATGGGTTGGTCAAGCATAGAAGCAAGAGCCAATAGGTCTATGAGGAGATGGCATGGATGTGTATGCAAGGGAGGAGGAATAACATTAGGCATCATGTAAGAGGTGAAAGGAACCACCATGATCTCATAAGAGATGGAAGCACTATCAACATGAGGAGATGTAGGTGATAGCTATCATATAAGGGGATCTAGTAGTATCTATAAGACATAGTTGGTCCATATAGATATCACTATAGAGAGGGTCATTATGGGTTTGTGTGGTAACTCCTAGATGTGCATTAGTATAGAGATAGCTGATAGAGGAAGTACTCAATGGGTGAGTAGATAGGGAGACCTTGATCAGCAATACCAGCACTGGTGAGAAACATTTTAATTGGATTTAAGTTTTGGATGTAGAATACTAGTTACATTTTGGATTGTGATAGATAGATGATTTGAGATACATAAATGTGATTTGATGCATATCTAGTTTTTAGTTTTACAAATCCTATGATATAGGAGGTTGGATGGGGATCCCTTGTTATGGCCACACATCATGACATTTTGGACAGGGTGTTGGTGTAGTATGAACCTACCACATTAGATGATCTTATGGTTCCATCTACCTCATCCCAAGTGGGATGGCTTAGAATGGTAGGAGAGGTCGTGAGGTAGTTATAGGCATATTTTGATGGGTCATAGCCACCACTAGGAGTTAGATTTAGAGGGTCACAGGCCTATTAGGACCTACCATAAGAGCAATTTATGCACATGGTGACTACCATCTAGCTAGGATAGGTACAACCCCAGGTGGCTAATTTATAGGGACAAGTTGTTTGATTGAGATCCCAAACTATCTCTTTATAGTACACTATTTAGAGTGGTTAGTCATAGGCACCCATAGGTAACATGGCTAGGCCATAGGATAGACAAGATGGACCAAAACTATAGAATTGTAGCTATTGTATTTTTGTACTTTATATTGTATAAAACACATGATAGATATGTGTGTGTGTGTATTAATGTTCACATTTTCATTGATCTCATGAATTATACTTGGATTTGGATGTGTATGTGTGGATATATCTCTTTTCTAGCACATGTATTTAGATTTTATTGTATATGTTATGAGAAATATGTGATGTATATTTTTTTCTAGCATTATGTGATACACATGCGTGGTTAAAAATAAAAAGGGCAAAAATGATCTAGAAAAGTATAAGTAATCAAAGCAAATGTACTACACACAATATCACTATGGGAAATATGTAAAAAATAAGAGATGACTAAATATAATAAACCAAAGATGGTAAAAAAGGGAACAAATGTTTTTAAACTATGTAAAGAGTTGCACCAAATTAAAAATAATAAAAATTAAACTATATCACATTGGGAAGTATGAAAATATTTTAATAAAATGAAAGGTACATAGAAAATCAATGGTATAGAAATAAAACAATTAAGTCAATCAATCATCATAAATCAAGCTAGGAAGTTTAAGAAGAAAGACCAAATGTAAAAGGAAATCAAATTAATCACACTAATTCAAGCTAAGAAGTATGAGAAATTTAATAAAATCATTTTAAGAATACACACAATTGAAAAATAAGAAGATAAAATTGAAAGACTTATGAAGTAAGCATAAAACATACTAAATCAAGATGGGAAATATGTCAATGACATGTAACTCATAATCAAACACTACTTACCTCAAATTTGATACATGTAACTTCATTATGACTTGGTTATAGTATGAACTAGGTATTAGGATATTTGTTGGGAAGGCCTAGTCCTATCCATGGTCTTACACTACAACTCACAAAGGTAACACCAATGAGGAGGAAAAAACTATGGGAATGATTTTAAAATATGTTTTTAATATGGTAATTTGTGATGAGGGCCTAGTCCTATCCATGGTCTTACACTAAAACTCACAAGGGGAACACCAATGAGGTGAATTGTATTAAGGAAATGTTACATTATTATGGTAATTTTTTAGGAGAGCTTGGTCATATACATGGTCTTATACTATAACTCACAAAGGAAACCCTAGGGGGAAGGATAAATTAACAAAATAGTATTTATTTAAGGAAAATATTAGAAATGTTGGAATGGAATGAGGGAATGTAAAAGCATAACATAAGCATCTATGATAAGACCTTATGAAACATGATGCATACTAGGTATAAAGGAGAGACATTAAGAGTCTAGTGACCATCAAAATACAAAAGATACCTACTTAAAATAAGCACAAAGTTGTATAGGCAAATAGGTGAGATATTAATATTGACTCATTCTAGTTATATAAATAAAAAAAGTAAAATGGACCTACCTTCCCACAACATGTTCCCTGTTCCTCATGACCTCTTACAGAATCATCAGTCTACTACAAATATTGGGTATTTGTGTGAGAAATTAGTTAGCACTAAAAGAGATTTTTTTTATTATCCTTTCCCGATATACTAGCTTACCAAACCCCAATGGACCTCAACTCTATCATGAGGCCAACTATGGAGTTTGATCTTCAATTAGAAATAGGGAATGTGCTATGAATCACATATTTTAGTGTGATTTAACTTTTAAATTTGTATTTTGCCTTTTTTATCATTGTTTTTTATTTAAATGATTTGGATTTTAATTTTTTATGGATTTTATGATTCCTCCTCCATATGGATTTGTAATAACCAAAATGAGTGATAGAAGTGATATGCATGAATGAGATTTATGCTTTGATTAAAACAAACTAAGTATCCAAAGATATGGCAAACGAAACACTTAGGCTTATCTATGGACCAGTATGTAATTTCAAGTTTCAAATGTATGTATTTAGTATGTGAAAGAAAATAAAATAATAAAGGGAGATCCAAAGTAGATCGGTAAATATAAGTACAATGAAATGTCTTGTTTTCTAACTGATCATAAAGTAAAGAAAGATTACTAAGGGAATCAAGGTTTGTATAACCAAATCACAATAATAATTATATGGCTTTAATTAAGATAAAGCATCAAACAATCATTGTAAATGAAAAAGAATCCATGAAATAAATAAACTCATAAACAAAAGTGTGCAATCATGGAAAGAATGATAAGAAGCCATAATAAAAGATGAAAGTAAATAAAACCCTATAAAAGACATAGAGCCTAATATAAAGATCCATGTGAAATAGATAGGTGTGACCAAATTTGACACATAGTAAAATGATATAAGATATATAAAAGTAGATCACAAATCCAAAACCATAATGAATAACAAAGTGAAAAAAAATTATTTCATGTTCACAAATACTAATAAATTTGCCCAAAAATATTATCCATGACATTTGAAACATCCTATGAAGTTGGATCCTAATGACAACTAGAGTCTCATCAATCCTCATGTAAATTTATGAAAATACTTCTCTTTGAATCTCCTCAACATAAAATGTAGGTGTAGATGAAAGATCATGCTTATTAGGGATCTCGTGTGTAGAATACTCAAGGAGAGGATAGGTGCCTGAATAGGAATGGTATTTATGGGGTGAGGAGGCACCACCAATGAGGAAGGAGGATCCACAATTGAAGAATGAGGTGTCATTGGAAAATGAGGAGCATTCTTACATGGATGACCTATGGAAGTAAGAATATCTGATGTAGGTATAAACATAAGGTGATCACAAAGGTGTTGTTGTAAAATACATAAATAATCAGTATGATGGATACCACACTAGTGCCAAAGATAATATAACTCCCTATATTTAGGGATATACTTAGGTAAAAACTTAGGAAGAGGTATAGCCTTATCTTTGAACTAAGTAATGGTGGTATGAAATGTGTCAATATATTTCCAAAGCTTTTGGCAATGAGTGTAAAAATGATTAGTTGTCCCATGGAAGTAATAGACAAACTTGTTAGTAGAGGTAGAATGAGAATCTAGGGATGGTTGATATAGCTAGTAGTCTATAGTCTAATTACTATAAACTTTGTGGATATCACAATAAGGTTGATCAACCCATTAGGTATGCATGGAATCAAATTGTGGGAAAGGAAGAAAGCCATCACCAAGGGAAGGCAAGGTTGAAATAGAAATTGGACTAGGCTCATCTAAAGGTATAATGAGAGTAAGAACTATAATAAGCTCAATTGAAGGTTAGTTTGGTCATGTGGAAGTATTAAGAGCAATATTTATCATCTTTGGGGGAAATAAACTAGAAAGATCCTAGTATCTATCAAAATGGTAAGGACCAACCATGGCATGATCCATGAGCATACTTCTAAGAGGCTTTATTGAAACTAGAGATGTACCATGTGATCACTACATCTCTACCCTTAGTGGTTTTAAAGATGTTTAATTTTTAAAATTTTATGTTTTGATGCTCAAGTGATTATTTAAATATTATATGAATAAAGTTGACTAAATCAATAGAGTTTGTAGAACCTGTGTGCTAAAAAATAACTATGAATAAAGTCAATTAGTTCAACTGTGTATGTAATATTTTAACTGAAGAATAAGATTTGTGTTGAGCTAATCAATCCATTCACCTATATTTGAAGAAGCCTTACACAGATAGAATAGATTCATTTATGTGTGATTATGTGTTAAACCTACACACATACTATTATAACTATACCAACAAGTTTGATATGGTACTACAAAAATAAAAATATATAATATGACTATAAAATGAATTCATGAAACAAAACCTGCAAGGCTTTGGTTCATGTTAGGTTTACTATAATGTATACAAATAAATATTTAGATGACCTATTAATCAATCCTATCTCGAATAAGATAAATCTTAATTACACTTTTAATTTTGATACATTAGATATTTAGGTTCATGACCAAGATGGATATATTAGACCTAACCAAAGGATCTCCTACCACAATAACATCACTAGAGTTGGTTTCAAGCCTCTAGTCAAGTAACAATATACAATAACCCTAGATAGGTCCTATGTTTTCATATTCATCAAGTAAATTCAAAGTAAATTAAAATCTAATATATTTCTCACCAAAGATTATGGCACAAAGTGGAGGTAATAAACATGAAAATTAAAGATGAATATAAAATCTATACTCAAGTCAATGTATAGGAAATCGTAATGCATGGGAGAGAAGTAAAAATGCAAATCTATCTACTCTTAAAAAAGATGAACAGAGTTAGGAATATTTACCTTTGAATATGAACTCATCGAGGATAAATGTCTCCCTTGGCCAAGGTGATTTTTAAGAGGTTATTTTGGTATGTAAGGATAACAAAAATAAGTCATCTCTAGGCTACACAACTTCTCTATGTATCTAAAAGACTTCTCCACTAGATAAGATCTGAATCTCCAAAGAAATTATTGAGTCTTTAAGTAATACTTCTCAAGTACAATGGTGGATAAGTAGATGCACAATATAATATTCTTCTTCTTATCTTCTCTATAAATTATGGAAATTGATGACATATATAGTTGAATCTAACCCCAAATCTTTTCTAAAGTTTAGTTGATAGGGTGGGCATAATTCTACTTTATATCATTATTTTATAAAAAAAAAATTAAGTCCCAGTCTAGGTTAGTGAAATATGACCTAGACCCATAACATGATTTTAAAAAATTAAATATAGGGTTAGGATAGGATGATAGTGTACTATAAACTCTCAAAAAGGGTTTTAGGCATAGGAAGGGGATAAGTAAGGTGGTGAGATGCTTGGAGGAGTGTGTAAGATAAGAGGAAAGGCTTAGGGAAGTCAATAGGATATGGTTATGTAGATAGTAAGTGGTGGTATAGGGGAAAATAATCCTAAGAAGCACCAATGTTTTGCCCACCCCTTTTCTAGTACACCCTTAAGGAATACACTCATAGAGATTGAGACTCGATGGGTTCCTACAAGAGAGAAAACATTAATAAATGATAAAGTTTGAAAATATTATGTGTATACAACCATTACCCTATTAATCTAAGATTAATAATAATCCAATAAATAAACATAATAACAATTAAATAAACTTGACCATTGTGATCAATTTTCATAAAAGATAAATAAAAACTAGTCAGAGTTAATCCCTCACTGATCATATTATGTAAGTAGAAAAAAACCCACTTGTCATTAACATGATCACAACCAAAAGGATGAAAAATTTAGATATGGTATCAACTAAATGCATTAGAAAAAAAATTAGATAAATTTGAGTTCTAATCCTTGGGCATAAGTATATGTTAAACAACCAAAATAGCCAGGTGTGAAACCTTGCAACATTAAATCAATTCACAAATAGAATATAAAAAGTATGGAAGATTATAATAGATTTTAAAGGCTTTACAGGTTCACTAAGAAGTCCCATGACTTTTTATTGAACCAGTAATTACTTTCATATAAAAAAATATAGGGTAAAATCAATTTTAAGCTACCATGGCAATCAAAATTCTAACTATCAATTTTAATACATTGCTTGTAACAAATCCAACCCTTTCAAAAATAAGATGCATTTTTGACCTATTTTTCACTTTTCAAGTTTGAGACCCTTCTAGAATCACCTTATTCCTCCCACAGCTCAACTTCCTCTTTACCTTCATCCTCATACTTATTTTCTTCCGTACCATTAAGGCCTACAAGGTGATTTTTGAGCCTCCGTAACTCCCTATGGCCACCATTTCCTCCTAGGGTTTTATCCATAGGCCAATGCATAAAAATACATGGTTTCCCATGAGATCTATTTAATTACTCCTTTTTGAGTAAATATTCAACCCTAGTGCCATCATGAGCCCTAATACATCCAAGGCTCAATTCGGTTTGAGACTATAGTGCGAGTCAATAAAATTATGACTTCCTTGGCCATCATGGCCTAAAAATTATTTTCAAACAACATCATGATACATCAAAGGGATTAATATTGCCCATGTAGGGACCAAATCAAGGATCACATGAAAGTCACAAATCAAATCATGATGCAAAAACACTAACATATCCAAGGCCCCTTAGAGCAAATTCAAGTCATTTAAGACTAAGGATCAAGAAATTAACCACAACATGACATAAGGTGGGTAAACAAACATGCTAAAAGGACTAAACATGACATTAAATTAGTTGAGCCCCTTAGTGTCCAAAATAATAAAATTTTATAGTTGAAATGAATAAGTCAAGCATAAGTACTACACTGATCGACACACCACTCAACAAACACAAACAAGATAATGAAATTTATCACATCCCAATTTCTCTCTAAGTTTTATAACCTATTTGATCCATGGATTATTATGGTTATTAGTTGATTAACTATTGTTTGATTAAGCTTTATGTCATATGTTGATTATGGAATAGTTATATGTTGTTTAATTTAAATGATTGATTTGTTATGAGATAGTTTTACTTTTATATTCTATACATTATGATCATGTTTATTAGTTATACAATAGTATTTTATGGATATCATTATGTTTTGAGCTAACCACTTTTATTATTATGAGGTAGATGTAGTACAGATCCAACCCTCAGAGTATGATGGAGGGAGAGCATCATCGAAGAGGATGGTGTAGATAGAGGTGTTGGGGGATGATAGAGATAAAAATTGGAAACACACACACACACACCTGTTGTAAATATTGTCATTGATGTCAAAGGTCTATCATTATTAGTGATAAAGGCCCCATTACATTTAATGGTGTTTTTAATATTCATATCTTTGCTAATATGTGTTAATATTTATTTAATATTAATGAATATATTTTTGGTTTCATATAAGTCAAAAGAGGGCCCATGGAGAAGTCAAAGAGTCATGGGGTAAAAGACAAAAGAGGAATGGAATGCATTTTCTCATGAAGAGTCATCTTGAGGAATTCCAAGAGTCACCATGTGAAGATAAAAGAGGGTATGGTGAATTTTTCTATGAAGGGACACTTTAAGGAATACAAAAAGTCACCAAGATAAAGACAAAAGAGGAAAGGATGCTTTTGCTTATGAAGGGTCCCCATATGACTTTTCAAATTCAAGGATACAAAGGGTTATGAAATTTTGGTGCCATTTTCCATTAGGATTGAAGGGTCACAAAGGGTGAATTTCAAAGGTCATTTGGAAAGCTATAAATAAAGGCTTGAGAAGCCATTTGTAATATGCAAGAGAGTGCATGATTTGTATTTGTTTTCAAAGAGAGAAAAGCAGGAGATATTGTAGAGTTCTATCATTTGTTGAATAAGAAACATTGAGAGATAGTTGTGTTTTATATACAAGAGGGGTTGGTGCTCTTATGGGTTGGTGCTCACAAATATTTGTAAGGTATTGGTGCTCCTATGGGTTGGTGCTCATAAATAGTTATCATGTTGGTGCTCGGTAAAGGGGTTGGTACTCCTGTAAGTTGGTGTTCCTGTAAGTTGGTGCTTGAAAACTTTGTAATTTAAGTTGGTGTTAATACATATACTTGAGATTGTTCTTCATCATTTTTCTCACTTTGGGTTTCTATGTAAAAATATGGTGTCTCTCTCTCTCTTATGTGGTGCATATTATTATTTCATTTTTATTTCATATCTTGAATGTGTGGTTAAGTGGTTAAAGAAAAATAATTTGATTAAGAAATATGATATATAATATATTTATTCACCCCCCCTCTTAGTATATTTTGTGCTTAATAATTGGTATCAAAGCAGGTTCTTTTGAAAAAGTTTTATAGCTTGAAGGTAGATCAAGAAAGCACGATGGCTGGATCACATGAAGGTTTTTCTAAAAATAAGGCATCTTTGTTTGATGGGAAAATTTATGTTTTTTGGAGTATAAGGATGAAGACTTTTTTGATATCTCTTGGATTTAATATATGGCAAGTAGTGGTAGAAAAATATGAAGAGCCACAGACACTTGTAACTACTCTAGTATAAAAGAAGGCAAGTGAAAATAAATTTAAAGATTTAAATATTATTTTATATGGTTTATGTGAATTAGAATTTGTTAAAGTTATAAAATTTAAATCCACTCTTGAAACTTAGGTAAAAATTGAGAAATTTACAAAGATGATGGAAAGGTTCAACAAGCCAAGCTTCAGACTTTCAAAAGATAGTTTGAGAGTTTGAAGATAGAAGATGAAGAAAATATAGCAAGTTATCATTTATAGGTTGATCAAATAGTTAATCAGATTTAAAGTCTTAGAGAAAATTTATAAAAATCAATTATGGTTTAAAATTTTTTGAGATCTCTACCATTGAGATATGATGCAAAAATTTAATAATTGAAGAGATGAATAATTTATCCAAGATAAAGATGGATGAGCTACATGGTACTCTTATGGCATATGAGATGTAAACCAAAAAAGAGAAACCCTCAAAC
Source organism: Torreya grandis (assembly GCA_037957365.1). Taxonomy (NCBI): domain Eukaryota; kingdom Viridiplantae; phylum Streptophyta; class Pinopsida; order Cupressales; family Taxaceae; genus Torreya; species Torreya grandis. Next base: position 1,448,982 of record JARHVA010003385.1, on the reverse strand, counting down.
AGAGAAGTTGCTCTTAAGACATCAAAGAAAGAGAAGGCTAAGATTTAAGAATCAAGTGACAATTCTAGCGATGATGAAGATGACAATGAAGCACTATTCATTTGCAAGATGAAAAAGGGCATAGATAAATATAAAAGAAAATTACCTTTCAAAAATTTTAATTATGGAAAAATTAGACATTTTGTAGCTAAGTGCCAAGATAAGGGTAATGATGACAATGAAGAAGGAAATTCTACATACAAGAAGAATTTCAAAAGAAAATTCAAGAAGGGATTTGAGAAGAAGAGTTTGTATTCTAAAGATCTTAGCTCAATTGAAGATAGTGGAGTCAATGATTCAGAAGAAGAAGAGATTATATTTATGGCCATACATAAAGATACTTTCATAAGGAAAATTATAGATGATCAAGAAGAATAATAGGATGAAGCCAAAGTGAATCTGGAAGAAGAACTCATTTATGCCTAAGAAGAGTTAAAAACTCTTGAAAAGAACAATCAAAGATTAAAGCTCCAGATCGAGACAAATAAAAAGGAGTCAAAGGAAATAATTGAAAATCTACAAGCACACTTTGAAGAAGCCAATAAGAATGAAGAAGATCTAACGGCACAGTTGAAAATAGTAGGTAAAGAAGTGAAAGGTATGTTATTGAAATTACTTCTTTAAAATTAGATCTTGAGAAAACAAATAAAGTAATTAATGATAAAGTAGCCAATCATTCAAAATTTGAGAATAGCACTAATATATTGAATAAGATATTAGAAAATCAAAGATCAATGTCAGATAAAATAGGTATTGGATTTGAAAAATCAAAATGGAAAGACACTAATTTCACAAACAAGGAAAAAAGAAAGAGCTATGTTGAAGCTCTTACAAAAGAAGAAATAAAAAGGGAAGAAGTTAAAAATATAAGGACAACGAAGGTTGGAGGGAACAAAGCTATAAAAGGCAATCAGGTCAGAGATACAAAAATAGGTTTTATTTTTATGTTTATTTTTATTATAATGGATATGATCATAAGAAAATAGAATGTCAAAAAAGGGCTAATAATTTCAAAAATAAGGAGAAGAAAAGTCATGCAGAGTCAAGAAAAAGCCACAACTCTTTTGCTCCTCTATTAGGCTTTAATGAAGAGGCCATAATATGTTATAAGTGAAAAAACTTTGGACACATATCTTGGTACTATAGAAGTGTGTTTGAGTTAGTCAAAAAAGACCAGAGTTTTAAGGCTCCATTCATCAAGAAGAAAGTTTAGACAAGTTCATGGCAAAAGAAACAACTAGAAAAATCTATGTTGGTACAGATAGCTTTGCATGTAAGAAATGAAGAAAAGCCATGGTTCATTGATAGTGGATTTTTGAGGCACATTAAATAATACAAAATCAAGTTCATAACTTTGAAGAAGATCAATGGTGGTACAGTAAAATTCAAAGATAATACTACTACCAAGATTGCCAAAAAAGGTACACTAAGTTTAGATAATGGTAGAACTAAAATTGAAATGTTTTGTATGTAGAAGGTCTTAAGCATAATATTTTGAGTGTAAGTCAAATTTTTTATTAGAGACACACACTAAATTTTTATGTAAAAAGTTGTAAAATTAAGAGAAAAGATTCAGATGTGTTGATTACAGATGCTCAGAGAACAAGTAATAATGTGTATATGTTATCAGACATCAAAGTTCAAAGATGTTATTTAAGTCAAATTGAAAAAATTTGGATATGGAACAAGAGAATGCATCACATAAATTTTGATAATCTTATCAACATCATCAAAAATCAAGCAGTCTAAAATCTTTCAAAGATTACAAAGCCATCTGACACATTTTGTGAACCTTGTCAGCATGAGAAGAAGGCTAAAAGGTGGTTCAAAACAAAAGAGTACTCAACCACTCAAATGTTAGAGCTTGTTCATGCTGATCTATGTGGACCTATGAGAGCTCAAAGTACTCAAGGTAAAAAATAATTCATGTTGCTTATTGATGATTTTTCACGTACGACTTGGATAGTATTTTTAAAGAAAAAATCAAAAGCTTTTAGATATTTCAAAGCATTAGTTGAGAATGAAACTAGTTCAAAGATTAAGTATCTAAGATCATATCAAGGAGGAGAATTCATGTCAAATCAATTTATTGAGTTTTTTGAAGACCATGGAATAAAGAGACATTATTTATCAGCTAGAACTCCATAGCAAAAAAGAGTAGTTGAGCAGAGAAATAAAATAGTTCGGGAGATGGCAAGGACAATGTTAAATGAATCTAAGATACTAGATAAATATTGGAGAGAAGTAGTTTATATAGTAGTGCATATTCATAATAGAGCATTATTAAGAATCAATAGTGACAAGACTCCTTATGAGCTATAGAAAGACAAACCAGCAATAGTTGATTATTTTAGAGTTTTCGATAGTGGATGCTTAATAAAGAGAACCAACAAAAAACTTGTGAAGTTTGAATCTAGAATAGATGAAGGTATATTTTTTGGTTATTCTTTCAATAGTAAAGCTTATAAATGTTATAACAAAATAACTAAGAAAATTCTTGAAAGTGCAAGTATCAAAATAGAAGATGGAACACAAAGAATCAGTGATCTAGTAAAAATTCTTGAAATCATTGAAGAGGAAGATTTTGAAGAATCAGATGAAGATGAGAAGAAGGAGAAAAAGGACACCAAAACCCCATCCAAATATTTTCAAAGAAATCATAATGAAATTGACATCATTGGGGACATAAATAAAGGAATTCACACCAGAAGAATGATGGTAAGTGAATCTAAGTAAGTTAATTTCTCTTTGTTATCCAAAATTTATCTTAAAACTTTTTTAGAAGCTATACATTATAAGCATTGAGTTAAGGCTATGGATGAAAAATTAAATTAGATAGAAAAGAATGATACTTAGTAATTAGTACCTAGACCAAAAGATTATAATGTGATAGGAACAAAATGGATTTACAAAAATAAGTTGAATGAAAATGGAGAAGTGACTAGGAATAAAGCAAGGTTAGTATGTAAAGGATATGCTCAGAATAAGGGAATATATTTTAAAAAAACTTTTGCACCAGTGGCAAGGCTAGAGGCTATTAGAATGTTTCTTACATATGCAGTGTTTAAAATTTTTAAAGTGTTCTAGATGGATGTCAAATCTACCTTCCTAAATAGGAATCTAGAAGAATAAGTCTACATTGAGCATCTTGAGGGATTTATTCTCTAAAATATTAGTATCCATGCATGCAAATTGAATAAAGCATTGTATGGATTGAAACAAGCTCTTAGAGCTTGGTATGCAAGACTTGATAAGTACCTGTAAGATCAAGGTTTTAAGAGAGGGTTCATTAATAGTAATCTCTACATCAAAATAGAAGGTGAGCATCAATTGATTATTGTGGTATATGTTGGTGACATCATTTTTGGATGAAACATTGAAAATATGAAAAAAGAATTTTTTGATAATATGCAAAAATAATTTGAGATGTCTATGCTTGGAAAATTGTCATTTTTCTTAGGGTTGCAAATATTTTAGTGAGATAAAGAAATTTTTATATCTCAAAGTAAGTATGCCAAGGAAATGTTGAAGAAATATGGTTTTGAGGATTGTGCACCAGTTGGCACACCAATGTGTATAGGAAATAAAGTGAGTAAGGATGAAGATTCACCTATTTCAGATCAATCTTTGTATAGATCTATGATTGGTAGTCTTTTATATTTGACAGCATCAATGCCAGACATCATGCATGTAGTAGGTATGGTTGGAAGATATCAATTATCTCTAAAAAATAGTCATATTATTAAGCACAAAATATATTGAGAGGGGGGTGAATCAGTATATTATATATATTTTACTTAATCTGATTTATTTTCTTTAACCACTCAATCATACATTTAATATATGCAATAAAATTGAAATAATAATTTGCACCACACAAGAGAGAGAGAGAGAGACATCAAATTTTTACGTGGAAACCCAAAGTGGGAAAAACCATGGAGAAAAATCTCAAGTATATGAATGAGCACCAACTCAAAATACAAATTTCACAAGCACCAACTTGTAGGAACACCAATCCCTTTACTGAGCACTAACAAAGTAATTATTTGTGAACACTAATCCATAGGAGCACCAACCCATTACAAATATTTGTGAGCACCAACCCATAGGAGCAACAACCCCTCTTATGTATAAAACATAACTATCTCTCAATGTTGTTTACTCAATAAATGATAGAACTCTATAATATCTTTTGCTTTTCTCTCTTCAAAAACAAATACAAACTATGCACTCTCTTGCATATACCAAATGGCTTCTCAAGCCTTTATTTATAGCTTTCCAAATGATCTTTGGCATTTACCCTTTGTGACCCTTCAATCCTCATGGAAAATGGTACCAAACTTGCATGAACCTTTGTATTCTTGCATTTGAAAAGTCATATGGTGACCTTTCATAAGCAAAAGCATATTTTCCTCTTTTGTCTTTGTCTTGGTGACTTTTCATATTCTTTAAAGTGTCTCTTCATGGAAAAATATGCCATACATCTTTTGTCTTCACATGGTGACTCTTGGAATTCCTCAAGGTAACTCTTCATGAGAAAATACGTCCCATTCCTATTTCATATTTTACCCTGTGACTCTTTGACTTTTCCATGGGCCCTCTTTTGACTTTACTGCAACTAAAAATATATTCATTAATATTAAATAAATATTAACACACATTAGCTAAAAAATGAATATTAAAAAAAACCATTAAATGCAATGGGGACTTTATCACCAGTAATGCTAGACCTTTGAAATCAATGACAATATTTCTAACAATCTCCCCCTTTGTCATTAATGGTAACCTCAAACTGAAACTACCACATCCTAAAACCTGCACATACTGTCATCTAAAAAACATACAATAACTCCTCCTTATTTTAGCAACCTGTACCTATTCCCTATACCTATTTCTACAACTATACATGTACCTATACCTATTATTCTCTCCCTTTGACATCAATGGCAAAGGGCCTACCTGGAGCTAACACTTAGTTCCCCCTCAACTGGTGTTGAACTTCAATGGTAGGAAGTAAAAGAAATTACTCTCAACTTCTCTCATAGATACTCAAATGTGACTTTTGGTAGTTCCTTTATGAAAATATCTATAATCTACTCTATAGTACTGATATACTCCATCTTAACCTATTGATCTACAACCTACTCTCTTAAGAAGTGATATCTAATAGGAATATATTTTGTTCTTGAATGCATCACTAGATTCTTTTAAATATTTATAACACTTGTGTTATCACAAAAAATAGAAATAAGTGCATCATACTTTACCTTGATATCTTCCAAAATTTGCTTCATCCAAATCATTTGAGTACAACACAATACTACTACAATATATTTTGCTTTAGCTATAGAAAGTGATACTGAGTTCTACTTCTTTCTTAGCCATGATACTAAGATATCACCAAGAAAGAAAGCTTCTTCACTTATACTCTTTCTGTTATCCAAGCACCCTACCCAATCTAAATCTATATAAGCAACCAAAGTGAAATCTCTACCTATGGGATACTATAATTCATAATCCAATGTCCTCTTGATATATCTAAATATTCTCTTCACCAACTGAATATGACTATCTTTTAGAGATGACTGATATTTTGAAACCATACCTACTGCATGCATGATGTCTAGCCTCAGTGTTGTCAAATATAAAAGACTACCAATCATAGGTCTATACAAAGATTTATCTATAATAGGTGAATCTTCATCCTTGCTCACCTTATTTCCTATACACATTGGTGTGCCAACTAGTGCACAATCCTCAAAACCAAACTTATTCAACATTTCCTTGGCATATTTACTTTGAAATATGAAAATTCCTTTATCTGACTGAAATATTTGCAATCCTAAGAAAAATGACAATTCTCCAAGCATAGATATCTCAAATTCTTTTTACATTTTATTAAAAAAAATTATCTTTTTAATATTTCCTCCAAAAATGATATCATCAACATATACCACAACAATCAATTGATGATCACCTTTTATTTGATGTAGATATTACTATTAACAAATCATCTCTTAAAACCTTAATCTTGTAGGTACTTATTAAGTCTTGCATAACAAGCTCTGGAAGTTTATTTCAATCCATACAATGCTTTCTTTAATTTGTATACATGTATACTAATATGATCTTAGACACTTAATCTTCAAACTGGTCTCCACTAATACTTTGAAATGTCTAAAAGCTTCTAATTTTTTCTTTAAAAATATTACCCAAGTCATACGTGAAAAATCATTAATAAGAAACATAAAATATTTCTCACCTTGAGTACTTTGAGTTCTCATAGGTCCACATAGATCAGTGTGAACAAGTTCTAGCATCTGAGTAGTTGAGTATTCTTTTGTTTTGAACTACCTTCTAGCCTACTTCCCATGCTGACAAGGTTCACAAAGCGTGTCAGATGGCTTTGTAATCTTTGAAAGATTTATGACTACTTGATTTTTATTGATGTTGACAAGATTTTTAAAATTTATGTGCCCCATTATCCTATGTCATAGCCAAATTTTTTCAATCTATCTCAAACAACATCTTTGACCTTTGATGTTTAATAGTATATATAAATTATTATCTATTCTCTAAGCATCTACAATCAACATATCTGAATCTTTTCTTCTAATTTCATAACTTTTTACATAAAAATTTAGTGTGTGCCTCTGATCACACATTTGAATTCCACTCAAAAGATTATGCTTAAGACCTTCTACATACAAAACATTTTCAATTCTAGTTCTACCATTATCCAAACTTAGTGTACCTTTTCCAATAATTATGGAAGTAGTATTATCTCTAAATTTCACTATGCCACCATTGATCCTTTTCAAAGTTATGAACTTGCTCTTATCTTTTGTCATGTGCCTTGAACATCTACTATTAATGAACTATATTTTTTCTTCATTTCTTACATGCAAAGCAGTCGACACCAACATAGATTTTTTAGGTTATTTATTTTGCCATGAACCTATCTGAACTTTATTCTTGATGAATAGAGCCTTGAAACTCTGGTCCTTCTTGACTAACTCAAACACACTTATATAATACCGAGCTATGTATCTGAATTTGTTTCACTTGTGACATATTATGGTCTTTTTATTAAATCCTGATAAAGGAGCAAAAGAGTTATCGCTTCTGCTTGACTCTGCATGACTTTCCTTCTCCTTATTTCTGAAACTGTTAGCTCTTTTTCAACATTCTAATTTCTTATGACCATATCCATTACAATAAAAATATTAACCATAAAAAAAGGACCTATTTATGTATCTCTGACCTGATTACCTTTTTTAGCTATGTTCCCTCTAGCATTCTTTATTTGAGATGTCCTCTGTATTCTTAACTTCTTCCCTTTTTATTTCTTCTTTTGTAAGAGCTTCAGCATAGCTCTTTCTTTTTTCCTTGTCTATGAAAGTAGTGACCTCCTCTTTATCTTTTTCAAATCTAATACCTATCTTATCTAATATTGATCTTTGATTTTATAATATTTTATTTAATATATTAGTGATATTCTCAAATTTTGAATCATTGGTTGCTCTATCATTGATTATTTTATTTATTTTCTCAAGATCTACTTTTAAAAAAGCAATTTTAATAACATACCTTTCACATTTTTTACTTACTATATTCAATTATGATGTTATATCTTATTCATTCTTTTTGGTTTCTTCAAAGTGTGCTTGTAGATCTTCAATTATTTCTTTTGACTCCTTTTCATTTTTCTTGATTTGGGGATTTAATCTTCGATTCTTCTTTTCAAGAGCTTTTAACTCTTCTAAAGCACAAATGAATTCTCCTTCTAGATTTAATTTATCTTCATCATATTCTTCTTCTTGATCATCTATACTTTTGCTTATAGAGGCATCTTCAAGTTTGGCCATGAATAGAATATCTTCTTCTTCTAAGTCATTAACTTCACTATCTTCAGTTGCACTAGGATCTTTAGATTACAAACTCTTCTTCTCAAATTCCTTCCTGAATTTGCCTTTGAAATTCTTCTTGTATATAGACTTTCCTTCTTCATTGTCATCATTACCCTTATTTATGAATGTAGTTACAAAATGTCTAATCATTCCATAATCAAAACATTTAAAAGGTAATTTTCTTTGATATTTACCTATGCCCTTTTTTGGCTTGTGAATGAATAGAGCTCCATTGTCATCTTCATCATCACTAGAATTATCACTTGATTCTTGAATTTTAGCCTTCTCTTTCTTTGATGTCTTGAAATCTACTTCTCTCTTTGAAGGTTTATCTTGTTCAGTCTTTATCTCTTATGCCATAAGAATACCATAAATCCCATCCATTTTTATCTTGGCTAAATTCTTCAACTCTTTAATTTCCAAAACTTTTGCATCATATCTCAATGGTAGAGATCTCAAAACCTTTTAAACCATAGTTGATTCTTCTAAATTTTCTCCAAGACCTTAAATCTAATTGACTATTTGATCAACCCACAAGAAATAGCGTACTATATTTTTTTATTCTTCCATCTTCAAACTCTCAAACTATCTTCTGAAAGTCTAAAGCTTAGCTTGCTGAACCTTTCTATCACCTTTGTAAATATTTTCAAATTTTACCCAAATTTCATGAGTAAATTTACATTACATAACTTTAACAAATTCTAATTCACATAAAATAGCATTTAAAGCTTTAGCATTATTATCACTTGCCTTCTTTTCTACTGAAGTAGTTACAAGTATTTTTGGCTCTTCATATTCCTCCACCACTACTTTCCATATTTCAAATCCAAGGGACATCAAATAAGTCTTCATCCTTATGATCCAAAAAACATAATTCATTCCATCAAACAAAGGTGCTTTATTTGTAGAAAATCCTTCATGTGATCTAGCCATCGTGCTTTCCCGATCTTCCTTTAAGCTGTAAAACTTTTTCAAAAGGAATCTGCTATGATACCAATTTTTAAGCAAAAAATATACTGAGAGGGGGGGTGAATCAGTATATTATATATCTTTTACTTAATTTGATTTTTTTCTTTAACCACTCAATCATACATCAAGATATGTAATAAAACTGAAATAATAATTTGCACCACACAAGAGAGAGAGAGAGACACTAGATTTTTACATAGAAATTCAAAGTGGGAAAAACCACAGAGAACAATCTCAAGTATATGAATGAGCACCAACTCAAAATACAAATTTAGAAAGCACCAACTTGCAGGAGCACCAACCCCTTTGCTAAGAACCAACATAGAAACTATTTGTGAGCACCAACCCACAGGAGGACCAACCCCTCTTGTGTATAAAACACAACTATCTCTCAATGTTGCTTACTCAACAAATGATAGAACTCTACAATATTTCATGTTTTTCTCTCTTCACAAACAAATACAAACCATGCACTCTCTTGCATATACCAAATGGCTTCTCAAGCCTTTATTTATAGCTTTCCAAATGACTTTTGGCATTCATCCTTTGTGCCCCTTCAATCCTAATGGAAAATGGCACCAAATTTGCATGACCCTTCATATCCTTACATTTGAAAAGTCATATGGTGACCCTTCATAAGCAAAAGTATCATTTCCTATTTTTTCTTTATCTTGGTGAATTTTCATATTCCTCAAAGTGTCCTTTCATAGAAAAATATGTCATACCTCTTTGGTCTTCATATGTTGACTCTTAAAATTCCTCAAGGTGACTCTTCATGAGAAAATGCATCCCATTCCACTTCATCTTTTACCCTGTGACTCTTTGACTTCTCCATGGGCCCTCTTTTGACTTATATGCAACCAAAAATATATTCATTAATATTAAATAAATATTAACACATATTAGCCAAGAAATGAATATTAAAAATACCATTAAATGCAATGGGGCCTTTATCACCAGTAATGCTAGGCCTTTGACATCAACCAATGACAATATTTCTAATAATGTTCAATTGGTGAAGATAATATTTAGATATATCAAGGGAATATTGGATTGATTGTGGTATCCTATAGGTAGAGATTTCACTTTGGTTTCTTATATAGATTTAGATTGGATAGGTTTTTTAGATGACAAAAAAAGTACAAGTGGAGGAGATTTATTCCTTGGTGATAGATTAGTATCATGGCTAAGCAAAAAGTAAAATTTAGTATCACTTTCTACAGTTGAAGTAGAATATATTGTTGTGGTATTGAGTTGTAGTCAAGTGCTTTGGATGAAGCAAGCTTTAGAATATATCAAGGTAAAATATGATTAACCTATTTCTATTTTTTGTGGCAACACAAGTGTTATTAATATTTCAAAGAATCTAGTGATGCATTCAAGAATAAAATATATTCCCATTAGATATCACTTCTTAAGAGAGTAGGTTACAGATCAATAGATTAAGATGGAGTATATCATTACTATAAAATAAATTGTAGATATTTTCAAAAAGGCACTACCAAAAGATATATTTGAGTATCTACAAGAGAAGTTGGGACTAAAATCTTTTACTTCCTACCATTGAGGTTTAGCATTAGTTGAGGGGGAGCTAAGTGTTAGCTCCAAATAGGCCCTTTTCCATTGATATCAAAGGGGGAGAAGAATAGGTACAAGTATAGGTATAGATATAGGTTGTTGTAATAAGGGGGAGTTATTATATGTTTTTTAGATGGTAATATGTGTGGGTATCAAGATGTGGCAATTTCAGTTTGAGGTTGCCATCAATGACAAAGGGAGAGATTATTGATGATAAAGGTCTCATTACATTTAATAGTGTTTTTAATATTCATATCTTGGCTAATGTGTGTTAATGTTTATTTAATATTAATGAATATATTTTTGGTTGCATATGTCAAAAAAGGGCCCATGGAGAAGTCAAAGAGTCATGGGGTAAAATATGAAAGAGGAATGGAATGTATTTTCTCATGAAGAGTCATCTTGAGGAATTCTAAAAGTCACCATATGAAAATAAAAGAGGGTATGGCACATTTTTCCATAAAGAGACACTTTGAAGAATACGAAAAGTCACCAAGATAAAGACAAAAGAGGAATTGATGATTTTGCTTATGAAGGGTCACCATATGACTTTTCAAATGCAAGGATGCGAAGGGTCATGCAAGTTTGGCACCATTTTCCATGAGGATTGAAGGGTCACAAAGGGTGAATGCCAAAGGTCATTTGGAAAGCCATAAATAAAGGCTTGAGAAGCCATTTGTAATATGCAAGAGAGTATATGATTTGTATTTGTTTTTGAAGAGAGAAAAGCAGGAGATATTGTAGAGTTATATCATTTATTGAGTAAGCAACATTGAGAGATAGTTTTGTTTTATACACAAGAGGGGTTGGTGCTCTTGTGGCTTGGTGCTCACAAATCTTTACAAGGGGTTGGTGCTCTTGTGGGTTGGTGCTCAAAAATAGTTTCTATGTTGGTGCTTGGTAAAGGGGTTGATGCTTCTACAAGTTGGTGCTTGAAAACTTTGTAATTTGAGTTGGTGTTCATTCATATACTTGAGATTGTTCTCTATGGTTTTTTCCACTTTGGGTTTCCACATAAAACTCTAGTATCTCTCTCTTTCTCTTGTATGGTACATATTATTGTTTTAGTTTTATTGCATATCTTGAATGTGTGGTTAAGTGGTTAAAGAAAAGGAATTTGATTAAGAAATAAGATATATAATATGCTGATTCACCCCCCCCCTCTTATTATATTTTATACTTAACAATACCATAGTAAATAATATGTTTTGTGATTATTGTTGTAAGTTAGATAGTTGTATTATGTTTTGTTTTCTATTATGTGTGTCTATTATGATCTTTTGTTATCATATGATAATGATGTTTGTTTTGAGTAATTTCACTAATTTATTTGTTGCTGCATTATTAAATGTTAATATTATTGTTGGATTGATTGAATGAATCTGTTCATGTTACAACATGTATTACCATTGTTTTGATAATAATTGAATGGTTGTTTTGTACATAGTTGAATGTTTGTATAAATAGTATTACTTAGATTGATTGGTTTATTAAGTGACTGAGTGCTCACAAATCTTTACAAGGGGTTGGTGCTCTTGTGGGTTGGTGCTCAAAAATAGTTTCCATGTTGGTGCTTGGTAAAGGGGTTGATGCTTCTACAAGTTGGTGCTTGAAAACTTTGTAATTTGAGTTGGTGTTCATTCATATACTTGAGATTGTTCTCTATGGTTTTTTCCACTTTGGGTTTCCACATAAAACTCTAGTATCTCTCTCTTTCTCTTGTATGGTACATATTATTGTTTTAGTTTTATTGCATATCTTGAATGTGTGGTTAAGTGGTTAAAGAAAAGGAATTTGATTAAGAAATAAGATATATAATATGCTGATTCACCCCCCCCCCCTCTTATTATATTTTATACTTAACAACACCATAGTAAATAATATGTTTTGTGATTATTGTTGTAAGTTAGATAGTTGTATTATGTTTTGTTTTCTATTATGTGTGTCTATTATGATCTTTTGTTATCATATGATAATGATGTTTGTTTTGAGTAATTTCACTAATTTATTTGTTGCTGCATTATTAAATGTTAATATTATTGTTGGATTGATTGAATGAATCCGTTCATGTTACAACATGTATTACCATTGTTTTGATAATAATTGAATGGTTGTTTTGTACATAGTTGAATGTTTGTATAAATAGTATTACTTAGATTGATTGGTTTATTAAGTGACTGATTATGTTATAAAGTTACTACTTACATTATAACATTTACATTGACCCAAAATTGGCATAATAAAATTAAGTTAATTTTTTTGACTTAAGTATAGTGTTTTGGCAATAAATGAAATTATATTTAAAGTGTATACACACAATATTTTTAAATTTTATTGATTATTGATACTTTTTATCTTGCAATAATTTATTAAGTCTCAATCTCTTTGAGTGCATGCCTTAAGGGGTGCACCGAGAAAGGGGTGGGCAGACCATTAGAACTTTGTAATATTGGTGTTCCTTTTGTCACTCTCCATCCATACTCTAGCCTCTTAAAACCATTAAACCCAAGATTATTCTTCTTAGTTCCACCTATTCCTATCATCAGCTATGTTTTATCCTTCATTTATTGCCTTAGTACCCTTTTGACTTGTTGATTGTGCTAGGTCAACTAGCTAGACCTTGTACAGTTTAGGGAATTTTTCTCTCTTTTTGTTTGTTGGCCACTTGGCTAACCTAGCACAGACCTAAAGAATTAGCCCCAAAAACATGCTAGTTTAATTGGGTTGACCTAGCATAGCTGACATTCCCAAATAAATTTAGGGTAAGATACTACTATATATACAAGGTCATTTACCACCATTTCATAAGAATGAAGAATTAAGTGAAGAAATGCAACCTAACATCTACCTATTGACCATTCTACTTATGGAATAAAGCTTTAGGGTTCAATACTTTCTTTAGATCTCTGATCTCATTTTATGGATAAGTCTTTTGGATGCTTAGATAGGTTGTGTAGCCTACATCTGATTTATCTTAGTTATCCTTACATACCATGACAATATCTTCCAAAGCACCTTGTACAAGGGGGAGATTGAGACTCAGTGGGTTCATCTTAAAAGGTAAGTATCCCTAAATTTATTCCTCCTTTGTAAGAGTAGATAAATAGAACATTTGTATTCATCTATTCCATGTATAAGGATTCCATATACGTTGATTTCAGTATATGTTTTCTATACATGTTTAGTTTAGTTATTTATTTTTTTTATTTCTAACCCCCACTTTTGTCACAAGCTTTAGTGCAAACTAGATTAGATTTACTTTTTTTTATTAGATTAGTGAAATATTAAATCATAGGAATCTTTTAGGGTTGTTATTTGATTGTGTTAGACTACATGCTTTAGAACCCTATCTCACATGGTGTGTTGTGACAAGTGATCCCCTAATTAGGTCTAGAAAATCTTCACATTGGTCATGCTCCCACTTAACAATTATATGCCCTAAATCAGAAGTGCAGGTGTACTTTATCCCATCCAATCCAGGATTGATTTATGGACATGATGCATATTTGAGTGCATACATTCCAGTGAACTTGATGTGAATCAAACCCTTACAATATTTGTTTCGCTTATTTAATTTCTATTTTTCATTATTTTTATCATATCCTTACTATGCTTGTTCAACCCTATCAACCCAGTTATTTATCTTTATGCATAGGTTTGCAGGAATATGTAACTAGCTCAACTAACTCAACCCAGTGCATTTTTTTATGAATTTTTAGACTTTAAGTCCAAGCTACTAGGTCGACCTAGTGCATTTTCAATACATTTTCAACAAGTTCCTATATTTTTTGGTTGACCAACTCAACCCATTTTGCAATTTTTTGATCATTTTCTCCAAGGTTCTTGATCATCAATCTTCTCCTTTTCATATCTAACTCATTTAGGTTAGTTTCTATTTCTCTATATCTTTCTATTTTTATACTTTCCTTTCATAGTTTGTAGTCTTCAAAACTACCTCTGCATATTCAAATAGGTTAACCCTATGGACCTACTTCTATGTTCTATTTTTCCTAAAATAACTAGGTCAAGTTGATCGACCTAGTTCATTTTTAGATGTTGATTCCATAATATAAGTTCAACCCTGTCGACCATGTTCTATATGATTGTCCATATAGTTTCTCAACTATACCTTGCTTCAAAGTTGGAATAAACCATATATCTTAATCACATATTTCTTTTAAGTTATTTACATGCTTAGAATAGCTAACATAGTCTAATTAGGGGATTTTCAATTAATCATTTAGTTACATTATTTCTATTATTTTTCACACATGACCAAACCACATAAACATCAATAAGCATTTAAACATTTGACTACCTAAGCTAACCTACTTAGATTTCATCACCAAGGGGGAAGTTGACTTAATACTCTAGTCAAGTATAAAGTGTGGTTAATGGCATATTTTGGCTAAGCACCCATTACCCTTATTGTTACAATGTGTGAAATGAGGGGGTAGGCCCCAATACCAAACCTATATCATTACCACTATAGTCCCTTTCATCCTAAACTTACCTAAAACTCTACATAGATTTTTATATAGTACCTTGCTTATAGCGAATCTCCCTTTTCATTTAAAATAAGTATTAATAATGTAATCAACATTCTAGGTTGACCAAGTAACTAGCTTTACTCTCAAGTTATTTGCTTGCTCTTTAATCAATTGTGTGTGTGAAATATTGCATTAGCTAGTGTTAGTGAAAGATTTTGTTTTATGTGCATCAATTGGAATAGCCAACATCAATTGAATTGATTGTTTGTTTCCCTTTCATTACTTACTAATTTATTACATTACTTGAAATTATCTTGTTTTAATTCATAGCTTGTTATCAGCTTTCTTTTCTTCTATGTCTATTGTGTTAGGTCGACCTTGTCAACCTAGTATCTTTTTTAGCCCATGTACATTGTGCTAGGTCAACTTGGTCAGCCTAATGTTGTTTATATCACCTTTACCTCTTACTACCAGTCATTATTCACTAAACTAAGTCAATCTTATGGACTTAGTATAATTTTACAGTCCCTAGTTTGCACTAGGTCAACTAAGTTAACCTAGTATTATTTTTGTCACTTTCTAATTCTTTGCTTTCTCATCTTGTTTCTTTTCCTTTCATCATGGACTTTATATTTAGTGAAAACACTAGAGTTTACTAAAAAAACATGATGGAATTAACCAATCCTAATAGGGTCTCTCGTAGACAAAGTATGGCTCCTTTTGTAAATGCTAGTAAAGTTCATATTGAAACCCACATGATGGACTATGAAACCCCTCCTCATACCTCCTTGTAGAAAAACCCTCCTCTTCTCTTAGAATATTAGATTGAGTTAGAGTATACTCCTAAAATGATTTTCTTTATCACATAATTCCCTCAACATAGAGGGAAGGATCCTTCCACCACCTATAACCTCATGATTAGTTGTCAAGTTAAAGAAGCTCATTCTCCTATTCCCACTTTCTCAACTAGATTTCGGGGTACCAATTTCTTGGCTTCTCAACCTCTTCCTTCAATCTTTACTCCTTATGATATGACATATTCTTCTTTAACTTCTTCCACCTAAATGCCTAATATCTCAACTAACATGGTAGGTTCTACATCTAGTCGGCCTCTCATAAGATCCACTATCCTGAATCCTTCCACTAGTTCATGATTTGCTACCCAAGGCACTCATGCTTCTAGTGATTTTTATTCTCAAGCATTTACTAGTCCATCTTTTTCTTCACAAGAAAATTTTTCCACTAGTGCCTCAAATTCTCATAGCTCTTCTTAATATCATATTAACACTAATAGTGGTACCCAAGCCACTAACACCAACACAAACACCAATACTACTTATAATAACACTAATCAAACTCATCAACTATCATTGAAAACTCTCAATCAAATGAACACATTCCAATGTCATAATATAAACCAAATGATGTGAATGCAAAACCACCTTCTTAATCTTCAATCAAATCCTCAACTAATGGCTTGGGGGACACATAGCCAAAGTGTTCCTCCTCCTCCTCTTTAAGATTCTCAAGGTAATATCATTACTCAAGATCCATTAGTCAACAAAGTTATTAAGTAGTTAAAAAATGAACCTCTTACCACCCAAATTTCTAACATTGACATTTGAGGTATAACACTTACCATTTTTTACAATGGATCAACTGATTCTACTCTTTACCTCAAGAAATTTGTAAATATTTACAAGGATTGGATCAAGTTAAATACTTTTTCCGTTACCAAACTCTTAGATAAAACCTTCATGGGTGATGCCTTAGATTGGTACAATAAAATTAGAACACACTTTATCAATAGTTTGGAAGATTTAGTGAATGCTTTAGTTTAATAATTTCAAACTAGTGATCTTTCTTAGAACACTTTGGCCCATTTCATCAATTGTAAACAAAATCAAAATGAAACTATCCAAGCCATTGTTAAGCAATGGAAGACTTTGTCAAATAAATGTTAACATATCATGGTAGATGACAATCTCTTTCATCTCTTTACAAATACTTTATTTCCTAATTTACAATATCGAGCCTGTACCCTTTCTCCACATACCTTGGAAGAAGATATCGATCAAGCCAAAAAATAATATTTCTTCATGCATTAATTTGATCAACCCCAACCTTTCATAGGCCCTTACCTATTATTAAAGAAAAAAAAACATAATAATACCAATGATGGTGTTACTGATTCATACAACACCATTCACAATGTTCAAGCTATCATTCCTACCCCTTCTTTAGAACCAGCTCCTCAATAATTCACTAGTCCTCATTTTTCAATAAAAAACATTAATGTACATAAGCATTTATCCTTGGCTAAATTGCTTAATCATCTACCCAAGCCTCTTCCATGAGATTTTGACCTTACTTGACCTATGAAATCATGGTATGATCCTAATAAGTTTTTTTGGTTTCATGTTAGTTGGGGTCACTCTCATGAGACTTGTAGACATCTTCACAATTTATCCATGGACTTTCTTTTTGGCCCATTTTTTGATCATGATTCCATTATCCATAAGTGTCAATAAGACTATGAGGTTGATTTCAAAGACTATAAATCACATGATAAAACTCGAGCCTTAAATCAATCAAATGCTCATTTAGCTATCTATAAATATCCCTTACCTAATCATCAACCAATCCAAGAAAGTTAAGATAAGCCCACTTCTTCCACCAATAACATAGAAAGTCTTGTTGAACCAAAATCTAAAGAAAATGTGTTTAACATGACCAATATGTAAAGGGTGTTGGCTTTCATTGATTGGTAACCTATCTACACTCCTTCCCATAAGACATATCATGTTATCCAACATTCTTCTCCAACTCATTTAAATGAGTTGGGGTGAGAAGATCTTATCTCTTTTGATGATCTGATATATGATTTCCCCTTGGATGACACATCTCATACTATTTCTACTTCTCTCCCATCATCTTCCAATAATAATGACAATCCAGTTTTTACTAACACTTCTTTCAAACTTCAAGAACAATCTAAAACAACCACTTCATCATGAAATAATTTACAACCTTCTTCTCAACCTTCTCATTCCTATCAATATAAATTTCAATGATCTTCAAATCCACCTTCTAAATATCTTCTTAATCATTACACACCTATATCTAAAAATTTCCTTATAGGTTATGATGAGTGGGATCCCATTGCATAACTTACTAATCTTCCATCTGAGATACCTTTTGTTGAACTCATGAGGACATTTGAACATCATAAAAACCACCTCATGCAACTCTTACTCGAGATGAACATCCCTCACCCTCCTCTAGTAGGATGGGAGGATACTTTATCTATATTTGAGGATAATATCTTAAAAAAATGTGAAGAGATATCCATTAACATTGATGAAACTATGTACACTTCTCTTTCTTTATGATTTCCTATCACATCTATGATTTTGGATGAGATTTTGCTTTACACAAATGATCCTCCATTATTTATTAGCATCTAAATCAGTGATATCTAAGTTAAGTGAGCCCTGATTGATGAGGGTTCTAACACCTATGTCACTTCCCTTGATTTCATTAAAACTCTTGGATATTCTAAATTTAATCTCAAGTCTACATGCAAAACATTCCAAGGATATGATATAAGGTAAATGCCTCCCTTAGGGTGTGTGTGGCTTCCCATTACTATCCCACCTATCACTATTCATGTGAAGGTGATGATATTCAACTTTCCCCTTTCATATAACATCTTGCTTAGTAGGCCATGGACTCATCGTATGCAAGCCATCACATATTTTGCTTGCCAATGCATAAATTTTCTTCACAATGGAGCCATTTATAGGATTCAAAGATGCACTAACCCTTGAAATTTTGAACAATTCTAAGATCACAGTGTCTTCAAGATTCCTACTCTTGAATCTTTTCCTAGTGTTCCATTTTGTGAGTTGTAGCATTTCAAATTTCCTATCAAGTCAACCAAAGGTTACAATGGGCATCTTGATCTCATTGGTAACATTCTTTCCAAAATTTTATATTCTAATGACAATGAGCCCAATGAGATTAACTTAAAGATCAAAACTTTTGATCTCTCACCTCATCTCATCTCATAGCTTCCTACTTCCTTACAACCTCATTCTCATAAACCTCCTTATGATGACATTCCCATAGTCTTAACTAAGACTAGGCACTCTATTCACCAAGCTTCCTCTGATAACAAGGTCATCTTGACCTATGTCATCAATCTTCATACTCCAGATTATGATGAAGGATATTTTTTAGATGATCCTCTTTTAAGAGGCCTTGTCTAAGCCCATGATGTTGATATTATTCATTACCATTCTTATCTACTTGAGCCTTTTCATGTATCTCATCATTCTCTCTCTTTTATATTTCCTAATTTTTTAATTTTTCCTCTTTATCATAAGGTAGAGATGGCCCTAATACCTCTAGTTTCTAAGGAGCCTCTTAAGACCATATTCTTAGATCATGTTATGACTGGACCTTATCACTTTGCCACACCTAGGGCAATCCTCCTTAGACCTTATACAAATCTCTCCCCTCCTTTAGTAGGGCCTGTTATAGTTAAGCCCATTCCTTTTTCCACTCTAGTTGAGCCTATTTCCTCTCCTACTATTGTTGAGCCTCTTCCTACTTCTCATCCTAGTGTTCCTCCTATTGAGCCTAGTTCCTCTCCTTCCCCATCATCACCCTCCCTTGATGATGGTATGCTTCCACTACCTAATATGGTTCCTTTTCCCACCAAATGGGCCAATGAGTCCTCTTCAGTTGCTTTTACTCCTATTTCACCTCCTTTTGTGAGTGCTCCTAAAAACACTCACAAGTGTATCTATTGCTTTCATGGGATAGATAATCACTCTTCCACCCATTGTTTTAAGTTACAATAATATCTTGATACCTTGTGTCCTTCTTCCCCATCATCAAATAAAGCTATACCTACCCCAAAGGTACTTCCTAAATATTTTCCTAATTATGGTGAGGTATATTGTCTATGTTACCTATGTGGTATGAATCACATCAATCATTGACACATTATTCAACATCTTAGAGATCACTTTGTAGCCATCCTTAGACCTTCTATCATTCCTCTCATGGGTCATTCCCATAATAAGGCTCCTCTTTCTTCTCCCATGGCTCAACCTCCAGTGGTTCCATCACCTCTTATGGTCCCTTCACCACCTTAGGTGCCTCCACATATGATTCCTTCACCTATGGACCTTCCCTCACTTTTGGAACCTTTTCCACCCATAATTCCTTCACCCGTGGATCCTTCTTCACCTATGATTCCTTCTTCTCCCATAGATCATATTTCCATGCATTCTCTTAACCAGCCTTTGCCTAATTTTCCTCCTCAACACAATCTTTTGAGCATTCCTACTTTTTCAGTTGAGGAGATTAGAAAAGAAGTATTTACCTAGTATTCACTAAAGATTGATGAGACCTTAGAAACAATTTGATTACATCTTCATAGAGACTTATCTGATGTATTGGATAATGTGTGTGGATAGATTTACCATTATTTATGAGCACATGCATGGTACTTTCTCATTTAACTTTGGATTGGACGTGTGCTCCAATCTTATTTATATTTTTGATTATATAATTTGACACTATGTCAAAATATTTATTATCTTATATCATGTTTCTCCTTTTTTTTTACTA
Source organism: Torreya grandis (assembly GCA_037957365.1). Lineage (NCBI taxonomy): Eukaryota > Viridiplantae > Streptophyta > Pinopsida > Cupressales > Taxaceae > Torreya > Torreya grandis. The sequence continues at coordinate 1,428,353 of JARHVA010003385.1, read as the reverse complement.
TAGTTAGCTTATGTTATCATTTTACATTTTGCATAAACTTGTCTTTTTCTTATCATTGCCTTCTCTTCCTTTAGAGTTTTTCTCAAAACTCTTCCCTTATATCTTCATGATTTTTTTCTTTTTTATCTTTATTTTTCATAGATATTTTTCATGGTGACTTGGTTATGTCTACCCTCTCCCCTTTGGTTACTATCTCCTATTACCATGTGATCAATTCACAAGCAATATTTCTCATTACTATTTCCTTTCACCAGTCCTCCTTGGGATCTCATTTTTTCCTTCTTCCTTTTACCACAAACTAAGCATATACATGATTGAGAATTGAGATCACATGCTCAGTTCATTGTTAAGCCTAAGTGTTCTAGTCAATCTTTTGTCTTAGGTCACTTAGCTTTCTTTAGCCTTAGCCTATAACTCATTCATGTGCATCACTATCTCTTTCATGATTGGTCATTCCAAATATATATGGATAAGGAATCTTAAAAAATCCTTCAAAATAAATTTAAAATCTAAATAATTTAAATAAAATGCAATTATATCAAAAGGAAAAAATATTGAATATTCTTAAAAGTCAAATCACACTAAAATTTGTGATTCAAATCAAATTTCCTTCTTCTAGTCAAAGCTCAAACTCCATAGTTAGCCTCATGGTAGAGTTGAGGTCCTCTGGGGTATGGTAGGCCATTATATTAGAAGAGGAAAATAAAAAAAAATTAGTGCTACCTAATTTCTCATGTAAGTACCCAATATTCATAGTATATAGATGACTCTATAAGGGGTCCTGAGGAGTAGGGAACACATTGTGGGAAGGTAGGCCTATTTTACTTTTGCTTATACCAATATACCATCATGATTTGACCTTAGTGGCACACCTATTTGACTACAAATCTTTGCATCTATATCAAGAAGGTTTCCTTTGTACATAGATAACCACTAGTCACTTAGTGTCTTCTCGTGTCCTTAGTATGCCTCTTGCCTACTAAGGTATTCTCATAATACACCTAAGTCTTGCTTCTTATACTCCCTTTTTCATTCCTTTTCCTTCATATGTCCTCTTTGGAAATATTTTTTTGTTTACTAATCACTCCCCATGGGATTTTATTTGTGATTTGCTTTGTAAGACTATGGATAGGACCTGGTATCCCTCACAAATTACCATCTTTTCCATCTTATTACCTACATCTTTTATTTACCATTCCTTATCCTTCTGCTTACCAATCTTGATTTGGTACCCCTTGGGTTTTTATTTTTTGAGTTTTAGTGTAATACCATGGATAGGACCCAGCCCTCCTCACAAAATTTTCAAATAAATAAGTCACCATCCAAACTTACATGTGTCAAATATGAGATAAGATTCGCTTGATTATGAAGTTACACATCATTGGAATACTTCCCATATTGATATTTATTATGTTTATTTCATTTTTCTTTTGCCTTTTATTTTCTTATTTTTCAAGTGCATGTAAGATTACAACCATTTCTTGAATTTCTCATACTTCCCAGCTTGAATTAATATGATAAATTTAACACCAAATTTTTGCAAATTTTGTTTTTCTTTTATACTTCCCATTATGAAATAATATAATTGATTGACTGAATTTTAATTTATTTTCATTACCATTTGTGCCCTTTTACATACCTTCCATTTTATTACATTATTTGTCATACTTCCCAACATGATATTTAGTATGATTTTACTTGTTTTAATTTGGTGCAAAAAAATTTTAAATTGGTTTAAAAACAAATCCCCTTTTACCATCTTATTTTCTATTTTCTTGGATATTAATACTTAGTCATTTTTTGTTATTACACATTTCCCAACTTCAAATAGTGTGTAGTACATCTTTGATTGATTATATTTTTCCAAGTTATTTTTCACCAATTTGTTTTTAACCATGCATGTGTACTCCATAATGCTAGAAAAGAAACCACACCACATATATTTTCTATAGCATATACAACAAATCTAAATACATGTGATAGAAATAAATATATCCAAATCATCCATAGCCTTAACCATAATGAATAAACATAACAATCATAAAGATAGCATACACAACCAACACTAATAAGCCAAAATGATACATCATATATATACCATGAGTTTGATACAATACAACCATATACAAAGCCTCAACACTAGGGCCAGGCTCTACCCTATTTATCTCATGGTCTAGCTATGATACATAACAAGGCCTCAATCTAACTCCTTTGAATGATATGTTGTAATGAGGTAGTCCAAGATCTCAATCCCTCTACCTGTCCATGTAGGCATGTTATCTACACCTGTGCTTACACCAACTCAGCCTACATCACTATATGTGCTTGTGGTAGCTAAGTTTACATCAGTATATATGCCTATGTCATATTTATCACTATCTCCATATGTGAAGCTCTCTCATATACCAAGGCTTACAAGGCCTAACTCTCACCTACACCCATCTCTATTAGTGGTTGCACCCTCTCCCTCTGCACCTGTATCTACCTCATTGCCTCATCAGCTAATCTAAACTAGCTTACCTAAGCTGGCATAGATAGTACACTCAAATCCTCTAATGTCATGAGTTCATATATATGTAGAGTCTCATCTAGGATGTCATGGATTTCTCCCCTCACTAGGGACCCCCATCTCTCCTCCTCATCCTTAGGTACACTTGTAAAATCACACTAGATGGATATTAGATCACTATCATATCTCATAATATCTATCTATATCTCTATTCTACCAAATAAAAACTTAAAAAATAATTTAACCATATTCATACCTATTTGTGTCTTAGCTCATATGATATCATCCTATGCATGATCAATTAGCATAGTCTCCTCATATGTGCAGCCTCTTAGTACCTCCTTGATAGGTTACCTCCTCAGCTTGAACTTTGTTGTTATGGCTCATGTCAATCTCAGCCTCTATCTGAGTGGTCTCTCTAACATCTCATTTGTCTCATCTATGGGATCATGTAAGATGTCTATAGTCTCCACTCTTTCCTATTTCCATCACTATCATATCCTTAGTGGCCACTGTTCATCTTGTTATGGGGATAGTAGTGGTACATTTGGTATCTCTACCTCCTTTGCCTCCTCCTCTACCACTCATCATGACTAACTAGTCCATGGTCACTCTAAACATGGCCTCAATGTCAACCTCACTATCAATGGTTTGAGTCCCCTCTTCCCTCATGGCTCCCTCACATGCTAATCCCACTAGTCAGACATCAGTATCAATGTCACTGAATGAAGTAGGCATATCTATCCTAGCACTTATGCCACCAGATGTGGTTCTCTCCACCATGTATAGTGCCCAATCACCTCTATCCTCTTTAGTGTTAGTGTCACTATGTGTCAGCTCACTTATGTAGCTGATATGTGCTCATACGACTACCACATGATGCCTACACATCTCACCAATAGTAGCACTGGCACATGGGGCACAACTCATGCTACATAATCCTCTCTTCATCTTCACACTTGAGGTAACTCATCATTAACCACATGGGATAACCTAGTCAGTTGATACATGGGGAATCTCTCATATATCCATGTTGTTATTAGTATGATCAGTCCCATAGTGTTCTTCCCTCTGATCAAAATCTTAAATAGATCATGAATAAGTTATACCTAGATGATAAAGCCTAGATCATACAATACTCCCTCCTCTAGCATCGTCCTGCTCAAGGCTACCATGAATAGTGGTACTTTGCAATCTAACTTGTGATAGAGCACCCAATGTGTCACAAGGCCTATCACCACCTTTTAGAGGTTTGAAATCTATGATATATATGCATTATCCATACTGACTCTCTATCCTCTCAATATCTTATTTGAGCCTATAGCCCACATCGCTAAGGCTCTCCTCTCCTCTAAGCTATTTGGTATCCCTATAGTCATTGGTTCTCTTACTATGGGTAGTTTGAGGATGGCATGTACATCCTCTAGTGTAATACCCACCTCTATCAAATCCCCATTCACCTCCCATTTGAAGGTGTTAATCAATCATTCCCATCATCCTAGAAACATGACTAATAGTTCAACACTGAGGGGGATCCTTCACATCTCAAATATACCTCTTAGACTTATGGCTACCAATCTAGCTTGATCTTCATCTGTTAATCTATCTAATAAATCTAGTAACCAAGACACATCCACAACCCTCTACAATCTTGGTTATCTTTACAATCAAGAAATAACAAAGGATGTATTAGTTCATCCATGCCATGTATAATCACAATACATTCTTTACACATCATTTTTTAAAAACAATCCTAATTACTATTATCTTATTCATTTTATCCTATTTCTAGCTTGTTTGGTCCCTCTTACCCTCCTTTGGTCATTTTGGGCCATTATTTTGAACTTTATGCATGCTCTTCCATGCTTATTCTGGTTCCTTGATCAACTTAGTTTGACCAAAATTTCCCTATTTTTCCATAGTTGACTTTTCATTCCAAGTTAACCCTCTTATTTTCCCCTCCTTGGTTCTGAGTTTTCATTCGGGTCCTTACGGACTAGTTTCTCACTCCATTCTAGCTTTTCAACCAATAGATTACAATAGGTTGACCCATACCTATTGGGTCAACAATATGGATTTTTCCCTATTTTGACCTGCTAGGTCAACCTGGTCAACCTAGTGCATTTTGTGTGCTGACCCAGTACATTTTTTCCAAAATGTGCATTTTTATCATTTTCTTCTTAAACCCTTCCAACCCATTTTTTTTTTGGTTATTTTATACCCTTAGAATCTAAGTTTGTTCAATTTTTAAATATATAAATGCTTAAAAACAGTTTTTTTCAAAAATTCACTTAATTCAATACAAATTTTAAAAACTAGTTTGAGATCTATAGTTGCATACCTACATTACACCTATTACTACCTCTGGGTGTCCTCCTCATCTAGCCTATCATTCCCTCACCATCCTAGCCTTGTTTCATATTAGAGATCTATTTCCTCTATTTCACAATTCAAAATGCCAAATTTATTCTCTTTTTCCCTATTTAACCACACTTTTTAGCAACTCAATTCTTTCATTTATTTTTAGGTAGATTCCTTGTTTTGTGTCTATCTTTGTTTCCACTCATTCATTTTTCAAACCATAAAATGCATTTGAATCATGATTATGTAGATATTATTTTCCACTATCACATGTCTATCTTCCAAAAAAAAGTATTTTTGGTTATTTTTTGCACTAACTTTTACAGGTTAACCTAGTGTACTCTATATTGGATACCTTCATTTTTCATAGTCTACTTCTTTATCTACAGTACTAAGGTAAATTAAAGATATGTCTTTCTCAATAAATTTATTTCATTTATCTTATTTTATAATTATTGCACCATAATTAGCATTAGCATTGTGTGTTATCATATTTTCTTTTGAAGCACCATCCTGTGTTACACTTACATGAGATGTAATGAGCTTCGGCTAAGGTATATGTATACACACAATATTTTTAACTTTTATTGATTATTAACACTTCATATCTCTTAAGAACTTTTCAAGTCTCAATCTCTCTGAGTGCATGCCTTAAAGGGTACACTGAGAAAGGGGTGGGCAGACCATCAATGTTTCATAAGATTATCATTCCTTTTTCCACCTTCCACCCACACTCTAGCCTCTTGAAACTATTAAACCCAATCTTATTCTTCTTAGTTATACCTATTCCTATCATTTGATATGTTTTATCCTTCATTTCTTGACTTATCACCATTTTGACATGTTGGTTGTACTAGGTCAACCTAGTATAGTTTAGGGACTTTTTCTCTAATTTGGTTTGTTGGTCTCTTAGCTGACTTAGCACAAACCTAAAGGGTTAGCCCTGAAAACATGTTAGGTAAACTAGGTTGACCTAACACAACTGACATTCCCAAATTTTTTTAGGGTAAGATACTACTATATATACAAGGTCATTTACCACCATTTCATAAGAGTGAATAATTAAGTAAAGAAGTGTGAATGAACAACTTCCTGTTGACCATTCTACTTTGGGAATAAAGCTTTAGGGTTTAATACTTTCTTTAGAGCTCTGATCTCATCTTGTGGATAATTATTTTGGATGCTTGGATAGGTTATGTATCCTAGAGCTGATTTATCTTAGTGACAAGTGATCCCCTAATCGGGTCTAGTAGATCCTCAAATTGGTCATGCTCCTATTTAAAAATTGTATTCCCACAATTGGAAGTGTAGGTGTGCTCTATCCCATCCGATCCAAGATTGATTTATGGACATGATGAATTTCCAATTGCGTACACAAAGTGTTATAGATAATTTTATTATTTAACAATTATGTGGATATCATTCTATTTGATGAATTTTGATAAAGTCTATGGTTATTTATTTAACCTGGGAAGTTAACTTCTAGTTGAGTTTGAAAGCATTATTTCTAATTCATTGGATGACTTGGTAACATTATCAATGGTATTTTAAAGTCATATGATGTATTACCTTTTCATATATTCATTATGTTATATAGACTTGTCGGTTGTCGACATTGCATAGATTTATAATGTTTGTACACTTGTCTTTAATCAATTTCCATGGGCTATAGGAAGTTTATGATAGTTTTGATAAAGTCAAAAATCATGCATAATACTAAGGGTTATATAATTATTATTTAAATGGTCATTGAGAAGTTTTGAGATGATTAAGGTTTTTAATCTCTCATTGACTTATGTTAACAATCATTTTTATCAAACTATTATGGGAGTTTAGAAGTTTTGGCTACATGAGAAATGGTGGTAGACTGTAGCTTAGTGGAACTCTATTGAGCTATTTTGGGCATGCATTATTTTAGTCAGTACTTATCTACTGAGAATAGAGGAGAAATTCATGGCAAGTAAGGGTATGGAAAATAATAAAAGAGAAGGTAAGGAGGCATTTAAGGACATGGCTTATGGGAGTGTAGTAGGAAAAAAAAGAAAAAAGGATATTCAAGCTAAGGAAAGAAGATAGATTCAGCTTCCTTCACATTATAATCATCATTTATAGGTTGATGTTGTACTTTAATTTCCTATGTTATGTTTGATGGATTTTTTGAATGGAATTGAAAATGGTTTATTGGGTTTTTATTTGTTTTTGTAAATTTTAAAAAAAAGGTTGTATTTAGGGCCCTATGGATGGCTTGGCCATCTACAAAACCCTACATCCAACCCAGGGTAAACCTAGTGGAATGAGTAGAGATGTATTATTTTTTCCATGGTTATAATGGCTCTATGAAAGCTCTATTTTAATTCGTAAATCTCTATGAAATCATTGAATGATTATTACATTTAAAATTTATTTTGGGTATGTATTTTGACTAAGTTTTGGTTTTTGAACCAATATAAGGACATAAGTTTTAATGCTCAAACTTAGGTAAAATTCTAAATGGGTTATATGGGATTCGACTGTGTTTATACCTAGTTGGGAATTTGGGTGAAATACATTATATGTTTTATAAAAAGATTTGACTGTGAAAATATATATACATAAATATGTATATATGTATACACTCATATTTATGGTTGATGGTGTGTGTGTATGTCTGTGTGTATCCTTAAATTTGGGGATTTTTGAATGGAGCCTATGTGTATTGGGTTATAACCAACTTATGGTATATGTATAAATAAATTTGAAGGTTGTGGTCTTTGAATGAATTATATTACATTGGTTTTATATAGAATATGAAATAAGTGTATGGAATTTATTCTTGACTATGTTTTAAATCATGTATCATATATAAATTACTATATACATAATTTAAGGTTAATTCAAGGAAATCCATACACATATAAGTCTTAAACCTGGGTAATGACTCCAAAGATAGATATTTAGTTAGGTTGAAGAAAATAGTAGTCTATGTTTATAGATTTAAGCAAGATTAATATATAAAGTGAATATTAATTTGGCTAAGATTGTATGTCTAAGTATTTGTTGTATAAATACTTGTATGAGGAATTTACAAGTGTGAGACTAAGGATAAATTTACTACTTTATAGGCATATATTGATTGCTTAGTCTTTTTACAATTTGAGTTGGATAGTATATTATAATAAGGTTGAGTTATATGAATGTCAATTGAACCTTATGAAAAATATAATGGACTGAGTAAATAATTTGGTTGAGTTTATTAGTGAATGGTTATGTTTGTGTATTACATAGATTTAGATTGGTTTTTAATATATGAATGAGAACCTCACATGGTCTTATAGAGGACTGAGTATGCGATTGAACAATATTTTATATGAGGGTATTTATTTGGTCAAAGACTCATATTTTATCTCAAAATTCTTAATACTTAGACATAGTTAGTTGAGTACAGTGAATTGATTAATGTTTGTATTTGTAAATAATGGAATTATTAAATCATTAATGGTTGTGTTCAAATTATAAATGACATATATATTATGCATTTTTTGGCAAACAAGTAAATTGGAAATTAACTAGTAAATTTAAGGTGGTGGGACAATTTTATTATAACCTGGTTGTATACCAAGAGTATACGAGATACTCTAAGATCATAGAAAGTGGATGTCTACTTAGAGTATAACATATACATTATCTTGATTATGACTATATAAAAATTTAGATGTAAACATGAGGGTTTAAAAAATATATACACATGGTATAAAACATATGATTGTTGAGTGTTAGAAAACTAAGTATGGTTATACCATATATATATATATATATGTAAGCAAATTGTATGCTAGTAAACATTATTATTATAACAAGGTAAAATGGGTAATTTGTTTTATACTAGATGAATAATTAAAAATAAGGTATTTAATTGTTTAAATATAGATTTTATTGAATTGTTTTATGATTGGCTTTTGTTATATATGTGGAATATAAATAAATAAGTTATGATTAATTTTTGTTTCATGGATGAAATAACATTTAAATTACATTGTGATATTGGGTAACTTGTGGTCTATATATAATTCTTACCAGATGGTATGTTTATATTAAGGATTCTTTATGATTTTTTTAATTATTCTTTAATAAACTAGAAGATACTAGATTCATTGCATTGCATTTGATGGACTAAATGTATGTATTTTATATTTCCATACTTAGCATATTTATATATGTTAATAAGGAATATTCTAATTGAATCTATTAGTTTTATATTATTATATATTTTAATCAAATCTCACATTTATGACACTAAATAAGTACTGGATAGATTCCACTAGCTTAATAAGCATCATCAATGTAAGATAAGGCGTAATCCAATTGAGTGATGTGTATGAAATTAATTGATCCTAGAGATCATAACTATTTTAAAACTTTGGCCAAATTAATGTTTATAGTTAAACATTAACATTTCATGTATTAATATAGTTTTCTTGTTTGTGTGATATCATGTTAGAATGTATTTCTTTATGGTACACATCATGTATTAGATATTAATAGCACACGAGTTCTAGTTTGTCAATTTGGATTACTGCACCATCATTATCTACCCATATGTGAAGGGAGGGCCATTTCTTTTTTGGGAGATAGTGTGGGGGATCTATGGTTCATGGTTGGCATGTAAAATCACTCAGATGATGCTCATCTTCCCCAAAAGAGTACTACACTAGAAACTACACTTGAGATTAAAAATTGATACTAGAGTTGTAGAGACTCATACTTCATGTAACTTTGTATCATGTATTATTATTTGAGATATTATTTATTAATAGAACTATAATTTTTATCAATGTACTTCTAAAGTAGTAGTTGTAATGTTGTATCAGTCATGGTTAATCAATTAAATGCAACCTTTATTATTTATTCAACATTGTACATGATTTTTTATATCTTTGCATGGTGATCATTAGCTAAGTGGATTAGTTATAAACCTTATGGTTAACTTAAATAATGTTGTTAGTTAAATATCCTTTTATTATATTTCTTGTGGTAAAATATGTAAGATGAATATGTGTAATTAATCAAAAAATAAATACTTTATTCTGGTAAAACCCAGTGGGATTGTTACATTGTGGTATCATAATTGAGGCTCAAATTCTAGGACTTAATGTGTTTGCTAATGCAAAATTATTTACTTTTTAAGTAGGAATAATATTGGTATGCACTAGACCAAAAAATGAGGGTACTTTGAATACCAATCACCCTATTGATCTAAATTAGTTCATCATTGAGTAAGTTGTGAAGTTGATCAAATCCTTGAAACCATACAATAGAATAGGGAATAAATTTTAACCCTAGACCAAGAAGTGCATGGTCCAAAAGAGGATAATGCTTAGGAACAACCTGAAGAGCATCCTATTGATTAGGAACATCCTCAAGATCAAAGGCATGAGGAAGTGCCATAGGATGTGAGATCTCAAGTAGCTATAGAGTTGGCACAAGATATGAAAAAGGTAAATCCATCCAAGTTTGATGGAACTGTATTGGGATATGGAGCTAAAGCATGGCTAATAGAGATGGAGAAATATTTTGAGATTTGGAATTACTCTAAATTCATGAAAGTAATCTATGGAGATTATCATCTTTCTAGTAAAGAAACAACATGGTGAAAAAATAAGAAACTTAAGATAAACCTTGACTAAACCACCACCAATTGTGAATAGTTTGTGACAATGTTCAGGTCATGATGGCTTCCATAGTTTTACTTCAATCAAAATCTTACAAATTTTTAGAATCTTAAGCAAGGACACTAAGTAGTGAATGAATATTGGGAGTAATTTATTAAGCTCCTTAAGTATATATCTCAATATCATGTGGATGAGAAGTTTGAGATCAAGAAAATCATCATGGGATTAAAGCCCTAAATTGGTTATGAAGTAGATGTACATGGACCATCTACCATGGATCATATTTTTGAGAAGGTAATCAATCAAGAATAAAAACTAAAGTCTCTTGCCCAAGTCAAAGATAATTTCAATAAGAAGTTTGGAAGTTCTAAACCAACTTTCAAAAATAATAACAAGAAGTAGAAAAGTGGAGACTCCAAGAGTTAATTCAAGAATTAGAATGCCAAGTTCAACAGTGGTTCAGGGAATAGGAATCTTGGTAATGGTTTCAAAGGTGGTTTTAAGGAAATGACAAGAAAGGACCAGTTAGAAGTTGATTCATTTATGGAGGTGACCATTATAATTAAGAATGTCCTCAAGACAAGTCAAAGAATAAGGGTTCTTCCCTTTGGTAGTGTACATTTTAGCAATAGATTCATGAAGCCATTAAAAATCATCAAAGTGAGTATCAAACTTCACCCATAGAACTATCAGGTATTTTATTCAATCATCTAGTTTCTATTTTGATTAACATGATAACTATATAATGTTTCATTGTTCTTAGAATGTTTATAAACTATCTAGAAAAGCTAGAGTTATGATAAATGTTTGGTCGATATAGTATGGGAATGAGTTTAAAGTCAAATTTAACAAGTGTTTAGTCAAAGTAGAGATTAGGTTACCTAAATTCACTATAGTAGTGGATATTTATGCTACACCATTGGGTTTATATGATGTGATCCTAGGAGTTAATTGGATCATGAAGCATAAAACCAAGATTGACTATTATCTAAAAAAGGTTGAGTGTCAAGATGATTTTGTAAATCAAACACAACTTTAGGGGAGAGAAGGGAGTTGAAACTAAGGCATATTTCAACAATTCAACTCAAGAAAGCTTAGAGGAAGGGTTGTTAAGAATTTATTGTTAAGATGAATGAGATGGAAAAATCTAAGGAACCATCCATCAAGGACTATCATTTTCTAAATAATTTTTAGGACATGTTTTCAAAAGAGTTACTAGGATTTTCACCCAAGTGCAAGTTTGATTTCTCAATTGATATCATACCTAGATCATAACTGTAGTCTAAGATACTATATAGAATGACAACCACCAAATTGGTTGAGTTAAAGGCATAATTTTAATAATTATTGTTGAAAGGGTTGATTCAACCAAGTGTGTCACCATGGGATGTACCATTTATCTTCATCAAGAATAAGGATGGTACTCTTCACCTGTGTATAAATTATAAGATGTTAAACAAAGTAACGATCAATAATAAATATTCATTTCCATGCATTGACTACCTCTTTAATCAAATATAAATGGCAACAGTATTTTCTAAGATTGATCTTAGAGTAGGGTATCATCAATTGAGAATTCAAGATGAGGATATTCTAAAAATAGTGTTCAAAACTTGATATGGGCACTATGAGTTCACATGTTACCATTTGGTTGATAAATGATCCAACAACATTTATGAATCTTATGAATAGTGTGTTTAGAGATTATCTAGATCATTTTATTTTAGTCCTTCTAGATGACATCCTCATTTATTTCAAGGATGAGGAAGAGCATCTAGAACTAGTTTTACAACATTTTCAAAAGCATAAATTATTCAAAAAGTTGTCTAGGTGTGCATTTTTTCAAAATAAAGTGAAGTATTTAAGACATATTATCTCTTCAAATGGTATCTCAATAGATCAAGCAAAGATAAGATCCATAATGGAGTGTTCAACACCAAAGAATTTGCATGAGGTAAGGAGTCTCATGGGATTAGTGGGTTATTAATAAAAATTTGTTTCAAATTTATCTAAGATAGCTAATCTAATTACCTTTATCAATAGAAGAATCAAAGTTTTGTCCAGTTAGACAAGTGTGAGATAGCCTTTCAGGAGCTAAAAGGAGGCTTACTTTGGCACCAATGCTAAGAGTTCCTAATCCTAATGGTCAATTTTTAGTGATTATTGATGCATCTAGGGATGGACTTAGAGTAGTTATTATAAATGATGGCTTAGTTTTAGCCTATGACTCTAGGAAACTAAAGCCATATGAGGTGAATTATGCCCTTCATGATTTGAAACTTGTGGAAATTATGCATGCCTTATAATTTTAGAGGCATTATCTATTAGGGAAACCATTTGAGCTCAATACTGATAACTTGGGACTCAAGTACATCTTCACCCAATTGAACTTGAATGCTCATCATATATGATGGTTAGAGTTATTATCCAATAATGATTTTTATATTAATTATATCAAAAGCAAGGATACTAGAGTAGCTAATGCTCTAAGCCATAGAAGGTACATAGAAATCATGGCTACTATCATGAGTAATTTATGAGATCAGGTAATAAAATTCTTTCCAGGAGATGAATTCTTTGATCAATTCAAGAAAGCATTATCTGAGAATGCTCATAATTATAGGTATAAAGGATTCAAGATAAAGAGTGATGGTCTTTTATGGTAAAATAGTTGGATGTATGTACCTAATAGAGAAAAGTTGAGGAGTATGGTTCTAAAATAACTACATAATTCCCCATATTTAGAACATCCAAGGTTAATCAAGATCATGGTTGAGCTAAGACAACTCTATTTTTAGAAAGGAATCAAAAAAGATGTAGTGGATTTTGTGTCTCCTTGTTTAGAATGTTAGTGTGTGAAAGTTGAATATGTGCATCTAGATAGATTTTTATATCCACATGGTATAATGGAGTGGAAGTGATAGGTGATTAGCATGGACTTCATCCAAGGGTTTTTATTATCATAGAACTGACATGATATGATCTTGGTTGTAGTTGAAAAACTAACCAAGGTGGCCCACTTCATATCAAGAAACTTGATAGATGATGTACCTATGCTTGCGAACAGATTCATGAAAGAGGTGTATCAATTACATGGTTTCCAAAGAAGATAATTTCAAATAAATATCCAAGGATGACTTCTAGATTTTGGTTGACTCTAATATAGCTCTTGGTACATAGATGAATTTTAGCATTGCTTATCACCTAGAAACTGATAGATAGATAGAGTGAATTAACCATATTTTAGAAGATCTTTGTACGTATTTCATGGATCAGGAATATAAGTGGTTGGAGTACCTTCCATTGGTTGATTTTGCTTACAATAATTCATACCTATCAACATTGAATATGGATCCAATTGAGGCATTTTATGGAAGGATGTGCAAAACACTAATCAATTAGGATAGATTAAAATATAGGGTATTCTTTACACTTGAGATGTTTTTAGAAATGGAAGAGAAATTTAAGACAATCAGCCAGAGGTTGCATGAGGCCAATGATAGATAAAAAATATATGTTGATCTAAAAAGAATAGCAAGGCAATTTTTTGTAGGTGATAAAGTGTTTATGTAGGTTAAGTCACAAAAAATATCGATTAAATTTTAGAAGTCAACAAAATTTTCACCAAGATATGTGGCACCCTTTACAGTTTTTTAAGTGGTCAATCTTGTAGCATATAGGCTTACATTTCTACCATCTCTAGATATTTTGCATAATGTCTTCCATGTGTCTTATCTTAAAAATTATGTTTGTTGATCTTCCACATGTGTTGGATTGTAATGCTTTGCATGTTATGGATCCTAGGGTGGTCATGGTAGAACCAATCAAAATAATTGACACTCACAAACATAGTTTGTGTAATAGAGAAGTGTCATAGTGCAAGGTCCAATGAGATGAATATTCTAAAGATAGTACCACTTGGGAGGACTATGATGAGTTTTAAAATTTATTTCCATATTTATTTTCTTAATTTTTTTGTTAGGACTATGATGAGTTTTAAAATTTATTTCCATATTTATTTTCTTAATTTTTTTGTTAGATATTATATTATCTTCTATTGAATAATGTTTTAAATTTAGAACTTGTGTTTGAATAAATGTCATTAGGATGATGACCAGCTTTAGGGTGGAAGGACGTCACATCCTGATTTTTCTCTAAGCTAAATTACCTATATGATCCATAGATTATTTTGGTTTTTACTTGATTAACTATTGTTTGATTAATATTTATGTCATATGTTGATTATGAGATAGTTATATGTTACTTAAATTACATGATTGATTTGCTATGAGATAGTTGTACTTTTATATTTTATACATTATGATCATGTTTGTTATTTATACAGTAGTATTTTATGGATATAATTATGTTTCAGGATAACTACATTCATTATTGTGAGGTGGATGCAAAATAGATCCATTCCTTAGATTATGATGGAGGGAGAGCATCATCAGAGAGGATGATGTAGATGGAGGCATTAGGGGACAACCGAGAGAAACTGGAAACCCACGCACACACCATAGTAGAATAACATGTTTTATGATTATTGTTGTGAGTTAGATAGTTGTATTATATTTTGTTTTTTTATTATGTATGTCTACTATGATCTTTAGTTATTTTATGATCATGTTTTTTTTCTTGCATAATTTCACTAATCTAGTTGCTAATGCATTATTAACTATTAAAGTTATTATTGGGTTTATTGAATAAATCTATTCATGTTATAACATGACTTACCATTGTTTTGATAATAACTGAATGGCTATATTGTACATAGTTGAATGTTTGTATAAACAATATTACTTAGCTTGATTAGTTTATTAGGTGATTAATTATGTTATAAATTTATTATTATCAATATAATAGTTACATTGGCCCTAAGTTGGCATAGTAAAATTAAGTTAATGTTTTTAACTTAAGTATAGTGCTTAGGCAATAAAAGAAATACTATGAAAAGTGGTATAGATAATTTCATTATGTAATAATTATACAGATATCATTGTGTTTGATGAATCTTGCTAAAGTCTATGGTTATTTGTTTAACCTAGGGTGTTAATTTCTAGTTGAGGTCGAATGTATTGTGTTTGATTCATTGGATGACTTGATAACATTATCGATGGTCTTTTAAAGTCTTGATATATTACATTATCATATAGTCATTATGTTGTATAGACTTGTCAGTTGTCAACATTAGATGGAATTATAATGTTTTGAACTGGTATTTAGTTTATTTTCATGGGCTATGGGAAGTCAATGTTAGTTTTGATAAATTCAAAAAACATGCATAATACTAAAGGTTATATAATGATTATTTAAATGGTCATTGAGAGGTTTTGATATGACTGGGGTTTCTAGTCTCTCATTGACTTGTGTTAACAATTAGTTTTAACAAACTATTATGGGATTTTGGAAGGTTTGGCTACATGATAAATGGTGGCAAACTATAGCTTAGTGGACTTTTGTTGAGCTATTATAGGAATGCATTATTTTAGTCAGTACTTGTCTATCAAGAATAGAGGATAAATTAATGGTAATTAAGGGGATGGAAAAGAATCAAAGAGAAGAGGATGCATGTGAAGACATGGCTTACGAGAGTCTAGTAGGCAAAAAGAGAAGAAAGGATATTTGAGCTAAGAAAATAACATAGATTCAGCTTCTTGGGCATTATAATCATCAGTGATCTTTAGTTGCATTATAACTTTAATTTTTTGTGTTATGTTTGATGGATTTTTGGAATGGAATTGAAAATGGTTTACTAGATTTTCATTTGTTTTTGGAAATTATAAAAAAGGGTTATATATAGGGCCCTATGGATGGCTCAGAAATCAACAGAACCCTACATCCAACCCAGGGTAAACCTAGTGGAATGAGTTGAGATGTAGGATTTTTTCCATGGTTATAATGGCTCTATGAGAGCTTTGTCTTAATTCTTTTTTGAATTCATAAATCCTTGTGAATTCATTGAATGATTATTACATTTAAAAGGTATTTTTGGTAGGGTATTTTGACTCAATTTTGGTTATCGAACCAGTCTAGGGACATAAGCTTTAATGCTCAAACTTAGGTAAAATTCTATATGGGTTATATGGGGTTCGACTATGTTTATACCTAGTTGGGAATTTGGGTGAAAGATGTTAAATGTTTTTATAACAAAATTTGACTTTAATATGTGTGTGTCTGTGTGTGTACACTTGGATTTATGGTTGATGGTGTACACACACACACACACACACACACACACACACACACACACACACACATCCTAAAATTTAGGGATTTTTGATTAAAGTATGTGTGTATTGGGTTATAACCAACTTATGGTATATGTATAAATAAATTTGAAGGTTGTGGTTTTTGAATGAATTTTATTTCATTGGTTTTATATAGAATTATGAAATAGGTGTATGGAATTTATTCTTGACTCTATTTTAAATCATGTATCATATATAAATTATTATATACAAAATTTAATATTAATTCAGGGAAAGCCATACACATATAAGTCTTAAACCTAGGTAATGATGCCAAAGATAGATATTTAGTCAGGTCAAAGAAAATAGTAGTCTTTGTTTACAAATTTAAGCATAGATTAATATATATAAAGTAAATTTTGATTTGGCTAAGATTGTATGTCTGAGTATTTGTTGTATAAATACTTGTATGAGGAATTTATAAGTCTGAGATTGGGGATAAATTTATAATTTATAGGCATATATTGATTGCTTAGTATTTTTACAATTTGAGTTGGACATTATATTATGATAACGTTGAGTTATATGAATGTCAATTGAACCTTATGAAAAATATAATGGACTGCATAAATATTTTGGTTGAGTTTATTAGTGAATGGTTATGTTTGTGAATTGCATACATTCAGATTGGTTTTTGATATATGAATGAGAACCTCACACAATTTTATAGAGGACTGAGTATGCAATTAAATAATATTTTATAAGAGGGTATTTATGTGGTCAAAGACTGATTATTTTATCTCAAAATTCTTAATACTTAGACATAGTCAGCTAAGTACAGTGAATTGATTGATGTTTATATTTATAAATAATGGAATTGGTAAATCATTAATGGTTGTGTTAAAATTATAAATGATATATATATTGTGCATTTGTAATAAAACAAGTAAATTGAGAATTAACTGGTATATTTAAGGTGTTGGGATAATTTTATTGTAACTTGATTGTATACCAAGAGTATATGAGATACTCTAAGATCATAGAAAGTGGATGTCTACTTAGATTATAATGTATACATTATATTGATTATGAATGTATAAAAATTCATATGTAAAATAAATACTATATATATATATATATATATATATATATATATATATATATATATATATATATATATATATATATATATATATGTTATAAAACATATGATTGTTGATATAGAAAACTAAGTATGGTTATACCATATGTGTGTGTACATATATATATATATATATATATATATATGGTATAAAACATATGATTATTGATAGTGTTAGAAAACTAAGTATGGTTATACCATATATATATATATATATATATATATATATATATATACATGTGTGTGTGTGTGTGTGTGTGTGTGTGTACAAAACTTGTATGCTGGTAAACATTGTTATTATAATAGGTTACAATGGGTAATTTGTTATATATTAGATGAAGAATTAAAAATAATGTATTTAATTGTTTAAATACATATCTTAATGAATTTATTTATGATTGGATTTTATTATATATGTGGAATATAAATAAATAAATAGGCTATGATTGATTTTTATTTCATGGATGAAATAACATTTAAATTACTTTGTGATATTGGGTAAC